>JAHIAM010002101.1:0-20816 GCA_021605205.1 Aegilops longissima | reverse complement strand
GTTGTCTGAGCAAACGAGACAAAGATATATCTTAAATATTTCTGCTAATACATGCTGTTGAAGAGGCGGAGTCAGGTAAGACGGCAGATGAGACGCTAGCTTCAATTTCGCATAACAAGGCACGCTTGAAATTTCGGAAGAATGTTTAACGGTACCCAAAAAAGACAATTTAGCAATTTCAACACTATTAACACGACAATACACAAACACCATTTAGACTAGAGTAAGGTAATAATGCAGTTGCGCACGCATGAGATTTGGCAATCAAATTATGAATAAATACCACATTATAGCATGCAAGTTTTGAGTCATATATGCATGATGTAGATGTTCGTTTAATTTTATAGTTCATTTCATTCAAAATCATCTAGTTTTTATAAGAAAGCTAATCTATTTTAAGATTCAAGGAATTGTGCTAGTAAGACATAAAGTAAAAACAAATAATGGCAAATCATGTAAAAACATTGGGCAATTTCGATACTAAGATTCTAGAACAAATAAGAAGTGCTTGTGTTTTGATGTTTGTGCATTATGCTTAAGTTCAACCATGGAGTCTTCTAGATTATACATGTATGCAAATCTGGTGGAATCTAGATGATATCCAACAGCCAATAGTGCTCAAATTTGCCATCTTGGACCATCGGATTCGCCTCATCCAACGAACCATCTTTCAAAGTTAAAGTTACCCGCACAATAATATAAAAATATAATATAATATATATATATAGGGTATAGATATAGATATGTGATGCGTAAAGCCACCCATCATCTCCAATTAGAATAGTGTGTCCATGCACGGATGCGACGTGGCAAATGATGTCCGCCATCGGTATCTCAAATTCAAATCAGTCCGACCTTGTTCAATGTGTATACATTACAACATGCTTGCTTCCAAACCACACCGCAAGTAGATCTCCGTTATATTCATGCATGCATGGGTTTCAAACATCAGATCTCTTATTCAAATATTTGAATTCAACTTTACATTGATTATGACCTCACCTATTCTTTTTACACCCACACAATAGTCTTCTTTTATAATTGTACCAACTAACTTTCTCTCTGCATGCATGCACACACACTACCAAATGGCATTATCCATCGCACACATGCAATCTTTTTCTTCAGTGTCGGTCTCCCATGAAGGCACACACCCACACACATCCCCTCTCCATCATATCGGGCATTCTTTATCTCTCACGCTGCATGCAACGATCGATGTTCCTCTATGTATGTGTGTATATAGCTAGGTCTTTCATAGTTTTCACACAAACCGATCAATCGATATATCCAAAGGAGGTCTCACCTCTTTCCCACGTCCACATCGATCAATCTATACCTCTATATAGGATTAACATATATAGCTAATACACCCACATTAATTATATATCCAACGCCCTCTCTCATCATCCATGCCTTCCGCTTCATCTCTCGACGCTGCATAATGACATAAGACAAGAAGGGCCCTGCCCCCCTAACATCACTATATATCGAGGCTAATATGAATGTGATCATTAGACAATTGCTGCTAAAAAGGTTTAATTTCATGAATTGACCTCCTCGTAAAGGATTAGCAATGCTTGGCCCCTAGCTCATTTATTTTTCATGGCTCCGCCATCGCAAGCAACAGCAGCACGTGTTCGCCTCTCTAAATATCGATCTCGCACTTGTGCATTCCTTCATAGTCTCCTCCACTCGCCCTCGCACCATCTTCTAGCCCCCAACCGGATTTTGCCACATGTACAATCTAGCAGACTCCATGGTTGAACTTAAGCATAATGCACAAACCTCAAAACAACAAAGGGTTCTTTTTGTTCTAGAATCTTCCAGATCATAACTGCCCAAACTTTTTTTCTAGTTGAATTGCCATTATTTGTTTTACTTTATGCTTTACAACGCACAATTCCATGAATCATAAAATAGATTAAGGGCTTCTTTGATTCAAAGGATTCTCAAAGGAATTTTGGAGGATTCTAATCATTAGGAATTTTTCCTATCTTGGTTGTTTGATTCAGAGGATTGTAAACTATAGGAATTTTTCCATATGATTCATTTGCACTAGATTTCATAGGAAACATCCCATCCACTCAAACCTCTTTGAAAGAATTCTGCTTTTTCTATGCACAATCAAACACTCAGACAATCCTCAGAGGATTCAAGACTACATTCCACTATAATCCCATGTTTTTCCTATTCACGCCGCTTTTAGCTTTTTTTATAAAAAACTAATTGATTTTGAATGAGATGAACTATAAGAATTAAACGAAGGGCTACATCACGCATATATGACTCAGAGCTTACATGCTATAGTGTGGTATTTATTCATAATTTGTTGTAAAATCTGATGCGCAATGCACGTACCTTACTAGTACTTCGAGTATGTGCAAAACACGAAATTAGAATACCAATGGCACGCTACATGTTGTCTCTTATAGTTCATGAAGCCACGCGGGCACATGTGGAGGCGTTGTCGCGACCTCCTTGCGTGGATTGATCATGTTGACGCGCGTGCTGGTTCCGTAAGAATGTACTGCCCTCCCCGAGCCATACCGGCGGTACATGCACGGTTTAAGATGTGCACGCACGCCACGACGCACTCATTCCTCGCACGCACACGCCGGTACACGGGCGACGCAATTTGTACCAAGATCCACCCCATGTGATAATTTGACGCTGCGTAAAGTCGTTCACTTCATTGATGGTCAATTAATACAGCGATGCAAATTGAGTGGACGGAGGGCGGAAGAAAGACATTATTACTCCATCATACAAGATGCGTAGTAGTTAAATCATGGTTGCTAGTAGTACTTCCATTGGTCTCCTTCAGATTTTGTGCCAATTTTTGACAAGAATATAATATTTACGATTTGAGCAGTGTAGTACTTGAAATTTATGTTCCGCTAAACTCATCGGGAGCCGCTTTCGGCCTCAAACCAAAACCATCAATTAATCTTTACCTTGTTCCCATCACATTCAAAAGCCTGCTCACACCTACTAGTACGCATCAAACCTGAACGTGTTCCCACTATGCAGGTATTAGTACTACTAGTGCTAGTACTTAGGTTATAAAAGGGAACTACCTAACCAAAAATTACTCTACCTTTCCTCCTCATAAGTGCTTCTTCTTCGTCTGTCATGTTATGGCCGTGAGCAGAGCTCTAGGTCGAGAACTACTCGTAATAAGGAGCGCAACCAAGGCTGCGGAAAAAAGAGGGCTCGGCCGCCACGCAGAGACCTCGAAAGATCTCTCACGGCCAGGCGATGGCTCCTGTGAGCGCCTTCTAGCCATGGAGGCGAACATGCCGAGCCGGCGGAGCTGGAGTCGTTATCCTCGACGGCATGCCCGATCAGCTCAATAAGCACCTCAATAAGCGTAAGGAGTTCATCCAAGGCTTGACGGAGTTGTCAAGGAGAGCCTCGACGACATGCCCGCCGAGCTCAATCAGCAGGGGAGTTGACCGCCGCTTGGTGATGCTCTGTGCCAGAGAAGAGCATTGCCTCGAGAAGAAGGCGACAGCTAAATCCTATGACTTCAGAGGACAAGGCGAAGCTCCGCCACGAGATCGAACTGTTGAAGGAGAAGAACGCCGGCCGGAAGAAGCTGCATGAGAATAGTAGTTCCTCGATGAAGATGCTGCAGCCCTCGCCATGGAACAGTATGAGGAGTTAGGCTCGTGACGATCACCCCCCTGCCGTGCAAGGTAACGAATGCGCCGTGGAATGATGATGAAGGCTCGTTATCGAGAAATCCCGCATCATGGACAGAATGAAGAAGATGGCGGAGGAGACGCGCAAGGAGATGGAGGTCGGAGGCGATGAAGAAGCAGCATGACTCGCGCATGGCTAATTAGATCATTTGGGGTGATAATCTTCCTTCTTCTTTTGCTGCTGTGTTTCATCTTTTGCTTCGGTGTTTCACAAGACGCACGCAAGTCACGCTCTCGAGGCATGAATAGAACAATGGTTTTGTTTTTGAGGAATGAATAGAACAATGCTAACAATGAGATGACTAGCAAATTAGATCATTTTTATCGCCATATGGCACCGGGCTGCTGTTTCGGTTCTCCGTCTGCAGCATTACTCCAAAGGAAAACTTGAGTATACCGCAGACGCTTCTTTGCTCCTCCTCGATCAGGTCGCTGGGCGATTTATACGAAAGCAAAAATCACAAGGCCCCGCCTTCCAGAGTAATGAGTCATTAAATCACAAAGGCCCTCGCCTCGTGAAACCACTCAAGCTAGACTGCCCCGCCTCTAGCCTTTTTAAAAATGTATACTTTTGTACAGCAGTAGTATCGATGGATTGCGCCATGGAGCAAAACTTGAAATTAAAAAGGGGTGGTACTACTTCGCCGTCTCAGTTTATTGGTCCCCATTGATTCGTACAAATTTTGACCATATATTAAACTAACAAAATGTCTACGATGTCACCAAACATTATATTTTTGAAAACTATGTTCAAGTACTAATCCAATGAGATAATTTTTGACATGCATTAACATTTTGTTAGTTAAATCTTTAGTCAAAAATTTGACAATAAACTACAAAGGGGGCCTATAAACCAGGACGGAGGTAGGAATATATAGAGAGCGCCACGCCAAATTATGCATATAGTACTATTAAAAAGGTTAGTCACAATAATGGTGTCCAGCACAACCCACCCCTCAAATAAAACTAAGCACCCTGAATTCTTTTGACAAAACTAAGCACCCTGAAATTCTTTTGACAACTAAACCGCTGGCTATATGATGTTGGCCATATATATTGTACGATATAATGTGAAGAAACGAGTGGTAGTACTATACCAACTAAAAGATGAAATGTAAGAAATACTAGTATGTACGCATCAAGAGTTAAAGTAACAAGAAGAAACATAACATAGTTCTCATTGGGGCTCAAGACAACACACCCTCAAATTAAATTAAGCACACCTGAAATTAAACTATGCAACTAATCCGTAGACACTGCATTAGAAGTTTAAACCATGAGCAACGACATCGCCACCTTACTTGAGAGTCCTCGTCCACGCCCTCGACTTCGCCCTTGTCCCTCTTCCTCTTGGCCGATACTTTTTGCTTGAACCGCCAACTTGGCTGTTGCTCTTCATCCAACCCTTGTAGATATTGAAACAAAGGTAGCCATCCATTGCAGCGATAGTGGATGTGGTCTATATCTAGTACATTCCGCTGCCATGCATGACGATGAAACGTATGGAGGTTTCTCCATTACCGTGACGAAGGATGAACCATGGCTCCCGCCAGGTCAGATTGAAGGTCGACGAGAGGACACCACCGATTCTTTTGGAGGTCGGTCAAGGTGTTGCCACAACGAGGCCTATCCGACGCAGGACTTCTTTGTCGTTACCAAAGTCTACAGAACGAATTTGACTAGGTTGCTCTCGAGGAAGTCCTTAAAATCCTCGGCACTCAACGCCGGCATGGCATATGTGGTAGACCAAGCATAAGTCATGCACGCAAACCTCGATCACGCGGGCTTCTTCCTCTTCGCCCTTTAGATCCTTCTTCGCCCCACGACTGTGGTGTACTCAACATTCAGCCCAGCCACCCACTCATCATCCGAGTCTTCAACATGCGCCCTAAGCGAGAAAGGCATCCTTTCACCGTCATGAAGAACGGGTGTAGATGACGCCGAACTCATCGCCGTGATGGTTCTAACTTGTACTCACCGCCATCGGGAGATTTGGGACGCCATGGATTTGGGAGGAGGGTTAGATTAGTGGAACTGCCGTAATGTGAATGGACGGACGACTAGGAGCGAACCGCCGAGTATTAAAGGACGCAAGGGGACGAGTAGGAGCGAACCGCCAGCCGCGTAACGGCAGGGTAGTGGCTTCATTCTCCCATGATACGGGCTTCCGAGAGCCCTGGATCTGAGATCGAACGTTGCATGGCGTGATTCTAGACCTATGGGTGAATATCCTATCCTCGAGGGTTATTCTGCAAATTTTCAGCAACTTAGCATGCGCACTGCTTGATCTCAGATCCAAGGGCTGCCAAAGAGTTCAGATCATGGTCGCGCTTACCACGACTCGGCCGCTAGTTGCTGCACGGTCGCGCCTTTGAGATTTAACACGGTATGTTAGGGCTATCCGATGTTGGCATGTCATACATAGTCATCACTTAGTCACTCATACTACAACAAGGTTGGCTATAAGGTTGGCTATAAGTGTATTTTTTACTCTCTCTATCTTTTTTCAGATTCTCCGTCTCCATATTATAAGAACGCTTTTGACACTAGTGTAGTGTCAAAACGCTCTTATATAATGGGACACAGGGAGTACTAGTATTTATTGCATTTGCCAAGGAGTGACCTCTTCCAATGAAATGGTGTTGCTAAGTTTGCTTCATTTAATTAGCTATAGACTCAAAATTGTCTTTTCACCTAGGTACACGCGCTAGCACCGCTTTCTTCCTTGGGTCACCAAACTAGTCTCTCTCTTCTGATTAACTTGCCACATCGCATTTTATGCCTATGTGGCAAGCTTAAGCACCAGAGGAGCAAGTAAGTACAATAGTGCGCTTATATGGCATTTTTGCATATGTGGAGGAAAGAGAGGCAAGGAAAAGTGGAGAAGTGGGCTCTCATGCAAGAGCCAGCCTCTACTACATGGTGGAGCATTGGAGAGGCACCAGATGGAGGTGGTCAGAATCGAGACTCACGCCGGTCGAAGCGCCAGCAGCTTAAAATGATAATGGCAAGTCAAATCACGGGCCCCACCTGTCCAAAGAAGAATCATCCGTCAAATCACACAGCCCTACGCTTGCAGCAGCCTACTCCTCGCCTTCTCGCTGCTCTATCTGAACCGACTAGGCGGAACTGTCCCGGCCGCCACTGGCAGGAAAAGCCCCGCCTCGACTTTTTAAATAGTATACAAGATACTAATTTTGTATCCATGGATTGCGCCGCGCCATGGAGCAAAGCTGCCTAGAAAACGGCGTACACATGTACGGAGTATACAGCACGCCTGCCGCGTTGCTGCCGCACTCTGCACGGTCGGTTGTCCGGCACGCCGCTTCTCCTAATGGAACGCGCACATATTATGCTTCACACACATGTGGGACGGCAATTGAGAACCGACCATAGGCACACTCCCCGCCCCGCAAGTCGGGTGACTTAATAGAAGAGGGAGACGAGCGATAGTACTAGAGAAGTGTTGTACTACGTTGGTGCCGGACGATCCCCGCAAGACACGAAGATCGCCTCGTCCATGCATGTGACCAGACTCCAGCAGACACGCCGGATTGGCTATCGTCTACATATCGCAAAAGCAGTGTTGTACATGGTTGTAGTTGTGGTGAGAAATCTAAAAAGGTTTCTTGTCATCTCGCAAAATTAGGTGTCATGTGCTTCGGATCATCGCGAGGGTTAAACAACGACAATCGAGTTGGGCTAGTCATTGGGGGCACATGCACGAACAAGTGACTACTGGCTGCCATCTAGGTCAAGCCGCTATGTTAATTAGGACATCTATCGACGGACCCCTTTCTACGAGTTTATCTTTAATTTGAGCTTTGTTCGCCTAGTTTGTCCGCCGATTCATGTTGTCTCCTTTGGGCAAGGAGGTTATGATTTCTTGTCATGTGGCATTTTTTCGTTATATGTTATAATCCGCGCTTCAGATCAAAATGACGACAACCATTCCCCGGCCACGTGCATGAAGACTTCTCGACACCATTGACGAGGTCAAGCCGGTCTGTAGAGACAAAAGAAAACTAAGTACTACTCCACTATATAGGCAGGAGCCTCCGCGCTTGCTTGCTAGTGTTGTTCTCTTCACACGCCTCGGCCTCTCCAGATCTAAACACGACAGCGGTGGCCACACTCTCTCTCTCTCTGCTCACTCGTCACCGTCAGATCCACCGGATCCTCTCCGCCGGGAAGGTGAGAAGGTGCAACGCTCACGCGGTCGCCCTCGGCGACGGCTTACCCATCACTGGCGTTGGCCCCGATCAGCCTGCCTTGCCGTTTCTCCCAAGCCAGCACTGGCCAAGTAGGGAGGGCCTCCACCTTTCTTCCTCGCCGTAGTGTGGGCAGATCCGCCTCCGCCGCCACCTAGCGACATCCCAAGACCATCAGTATAACTTCCTTCAAACCGCCTGTTTCATTCTCCCGAGCTCTCGACGTCGCTGCATTTGTAACTTTTACTATTTCTCGTGCCCCTCGTAGATAGGATCGATCGCTGTTCAAACCACCTAATTTTTTACGCTAAGAGGTAAAACTAGTTCATGCACTCAATCTAGTACTACTTGGTTCAAACAAGGAAGAAAGGTGGGGGTGGGGAGGATTTGTTACCTAATCTAGGACTTGGTCGAAAGAGGAAATAATGGGGCGAAAAGTAGCAGAGACCTGCTATCCAACCGGTCTCTAGGTCTAATAGGGAAATAAAGGGAAACGCAGTACAAACTCAATATAAACCCGATCTATTGGTTGAAAAGGAAAGAAAGTGGGACTGGGGACAAGTCAACAGAGTAAGTCCAAGACTAGATTTGCTAGCCTCACACAAAGATAAGGTGGCTATACCGAACAAAAATGGGACCAACCTGATATCCTGCTCGATGTTTGTTGCCCCGAGCCACTCTTATGTAATGCCACCGTAAAATGTAGCAATGACCGTTAAAAGTAAGGACACGTTAAACCAATGTTGTTTTCAATGTAATGCCTCCAGAATATGAATCAATGGCACTTTTTACATGTCCCGCTAAAATTTCCCATTAAGATAAGTTGGTTCTTTTCGTTAGAAATGCAACCGCCCGGTCCGCCTACCTCCCGTGCCCAAAGTAATGTCGATTTAACGGTTGTCATAGTTAATCCTAATGCCCACACTAATATCTAGCAATGCCACTGCTTTAGAAATTGCTACCGCCCTTGTAGGATTGCTATTCGATAAGGAACATGCTTCTTTTCATTTGATGCATGTTTCATCACTTGTTAGTCACCCTCCTTTCCACCTTTTTGTGCAAACAGAGATATACATTTCACGCCGATCTTAGTTGAACTGCACAAATGATATCCAAATTATAGTTGAGCATTCCAGAGCTTCACAACCAACCTTGATGTTGCTCAATTTTATTGCAACTAATGAAGAAGAAGCTTGGGGTTTTGCTTCTCGATGGAATGGAACCGGGCTGGAGCCCTTTTCAAAAAAAATTGAAGAAGAAGCTGCTAGCTCACGGACATTGCTTCATTTTAGGTGAACTGCACCAAAAGGTCCCATGAATTGAATCATCCATGTTGGTGACCTAAAGAGCCAGCCAAAGATCCCGCCTAAGCACCCCTCGCTCCATCCATGCACGCATCGGCACACCTCGCTTGCCACCGCCAATTCTAGTGTCACCGATAAAATGAAGTAATAATACGCTTAAATAGAGCGAAGTGTCATCTCTATCATTTCATTTCCAATGTAGATAAAGAAAGTGCTTCTTTGTTAAAGTATGTTTCATCAACTAGTCCCATTGTTAATGTTTGCCGCTTTCGCAAACCTGGGTGCTTAATTTTAGTTGATATGTACAAAATAGAGATTTGAATGTCTCAAGGCGCCTCCTTGTACTACCGCTGTACACCGATGTTCATCAATGCGTAAGGTGTATCTCGGGAGACTTGGGACGATGTCCAAAGATGAGATATGAGGCGTCACAGGCCCATCTCGCCTCTCGCAGCATGGCATACTATGATACTATCGCAATATTTTCTTCTATTTATTTTGTGTGTTTCATCAACTAGTGCCACTATAATGTAATCACGCTTTTCATTATCTGCAAACAGGTTATTCAGCTGCATTTGGTGGAACTGCACAAATGTACGATGGAACCGCATATATGCAGAGAAAGTAGTGCCAAGTAAAATTACCGACACCAACCATGCTGATGCACGATTGGCATCCACCACCACGCAGTGGGATGTGCCTCTCCTGTGGATCGGATCTTTCTCAGCAAATCTCTAACCAAATACTAGTAGCTTATATTGGCAGTTTTCTAGGAGTACTTTTTCCGAAAGAAGCACCAATCTATTTTTCTTTATTTGTACACTGTGGTCACAACTTTGACCCAAAGGTCCGTGAGAGCTATTTTAGGGTGATTGGCGTTGTACTCAGAGATCGATTGTAAGCATGATTTTCATTAGCTGTCACATCGATTGTAAGCATGAGCAAGTGGAAGATTAGAAGAGTGCGGTGCCTACTTAAAAACTCTAACGCCTGCATTGAAATGAGGCGCGCCGAGGGAACCGTGGAGAACGTCGGGAAGCGATCACGCCACTATCCGGCCTCCTTGGTGGAGAACTAATACCTGCGGGTCTTACTGGCTCAGCGACCTCAATGAACGGCACAATCATACTCGACCGATTCGCTATCCTCTGGTGCCTCGACCTCGACATGCACGCCCACTCACCTCCGCTCGATTGTCGCTCGAGTAATCTGCTCGCCCATCGCCCATAGGAGATACTGATGAACCCGGAGGGATCGCGGGCGACTCGCCGCCGAGGAGTACATGTATATCCGCTTCATGGCCTCTGGCTTTTTTTCGCATACATTGCCACATGGCCCGCACTGCTCCTCGAATCTCCCACTCATTGTCAAACCAACTAAGGATCTCTTCAACCGCTAACCGTCGCCGCCGCGATCCGCCTGATTCGCCACGATCCTCCATAGATGTCGCTCTGAGTCCCAGGCTAGCTTTGGAAGATGGGAGGAGAGGTGGTCTTGCAATAGAGAAGAGGAGAGGAGAGAGGTGGTTTTGGAATGAGATGATGGAGAGGAGAGGAGGTGGTTTTGCAATGGAGAGAAGATCAAGAGGAGAGGCGAGACGGTTGTTTTGGAATGGAGATGATGGAGAGGAGAGGAGGTGGTTTTGGAATGGAGATGATGGAGAGGAGAGGAGGTGGTTTTGCAATGGAGAAGATCGAAGAGGGACAAAGTAGACGGTGGTTTTGGAATGGAGATGATGGAGAGGAGAGGAGGTGGTTTTGCAATGGAGAAGAGGGAGAGGAGCAGGCAGCGATTTAGGATTGGGCGAGAGGGTCGCATGGTTGGATCGGATCAAAATCAAAATCAATTTACCCTTCAATTAAGAAAGCGACCCCATATTAACTAGTCTCCATTTTATTCTGGGTCATAATTGACCATGATTTTCGACATAAAATATATGTTATACGCTGCAAAAATAATATAATTTGAAAGTACATTCAGATACGAACCAAACGATACAATTTTTGGTGACATGCATTCACATTTTGCTTTTCAACACAAGACGTGGTCAAACTTTGACCCAAAATACGCAAACAACAAAAAATACTTCCAAGACCAGCGCCGCTTTTTCGCTTTTCTCCTCTTAAACCACCGCTGCTCCTCTCCTGCTCCAATCTAAATCTAGCGCCGCCCTCTCCTCTTCCATTTCAAAACCACCGCCTCCTCTCATGTTCCACCAAAACCAACGCCGCCCTCTCCCATTATAATCCAAAACCATAGCTGCTCCTCTCCTCTTCCATTCAAAAACGCCAAGCAGTGAAGGTGCTATGGAGAAGTAGATCCATGGAGGAGTACAACGATACATGAGGATCGCAGACGTGACCCGTGAAGCTAGCTAGGTGTTGGGGAACGAGTAATTTCAAAAAATTCTCACGCACATGCAAGATCATGGTGATGCATGGCAACGAGAGGAGAGAGTGTTGTCCACGCACTGTGAGACCGAAGCGAAGCGCTATGACAACGCTGTTGATGTAGTCGCACGCCTTCACGATCCGACCGATCCAAGTACCTAATGCACGGCACCTCCGAAGTTCTGCACACGCTCAGCTCGATGACATCCCATGAACTCCGATCCAGCAGAGCTTATGGAGAGTTCCACAGCACGACAACGTGATGATTTTGATGTTCTACTCGCGCAGGCTTCGCCTAAGCATGCTCCAATATTATTGAGGACTATGGTGGAGGGGGCACGCACACGGCTAAGAGATCAATTGTTGTGTTCTAGAAGTACCCCTGCCCTCAGATATAAAGGAGTGGAGGAGGGGAGAGGGCTGCCCCTATGGCGCCTCGAGGATTCCTACTCCCACCGAGTAGGATTCTTCCTTCCATGTAGTAGGAGTAGGAGACAAGGAAGGGGAGAGGGAAGAGAAGGAAGGAGGGCGCCGCCTCCCCTAGTCCAACTCCGACTAGTCATTGGGGGCGGCCTGCCTTTTCTCTCCCCTAAAACCCAATAAGGCCCATATACTTGGCCCCTCGTATTCCTCAGAATTCCCGGATCTCAAAAATACCCAAACCACTCGTAACCTTTCCGATGTCCAATATAGTCGCCCAATATATCGATCTTTAGGTCTCGACCATTTCGAGACTCTCGCATGTCTCGATCTCATCCGGACCAACTCCTTTGGTACATCAAAACTCATAAACTCATAATAAAACTTTCATCAAACCTTGCTGCAGACCCAACGGGTTCGAGAACTATGTAGACATGAATGAAACACGCTTCCGTCAATAACCAATAGCGGAACCTGATGCTCATATTGGCTCCTACATATTCTACTGTAAGATCTTTATCGGTCAAACCGCATAACAACATATGTTGTTCCTTTGTCATCGGTATGTTACTTGCCCGAGATTCGATCGCCAGGTATCCCAATACCTAGTTCAATCTCATTACCGCAAGTCTCTTTACTCGCTATGTAATGAATCATTCCGTAACTAACTCATTAGCTACATTGGTTGCAAGGCTTATAGTGATGTGCATTACCGAGAGGGCTCAGAGATACCTCTCCGACAATCGGAGTGACAAATCCTAATCTCAAAATACGCTAACTCAACAAGTACCTTCGGAGACACCAGAGCTCCTTTATAATCACCCAGACACGCTAGACGCTTTGGTAGCACAAAGTGTTCCTCCGTAAACGGAATTGCATAATCTCATAGTCATAGGAACATGTATAAGTCATGAAGAAAGCAATAGCAACATACTAAACAATCAAGTGCTAAGCTAAAGGAATGGGCCAAGTCAATCACATCATTCTCCAAATAAGGTGATCCGTTAATCAAATGACAACTTATGTCTATGGCTAGAAACTTAACCATCTTCGATTCACGAGCTAGTCAAGTAGAGGCATACTAGTGACACTATGTTTGTCCATGTATTCACACATGTATCAAGTTTCCGGTCAATACAATTCTAGCATGAATAATAAACATTTATCATGAAATAAGGAAATAAATAATAACTTTATTATTGCCTCTAGGCATATTTCCTTCAGCTCCCACTTGCACTAGAGTCAATAATCTAGTTCACATCATCATGTGATTTAACACCAATATTCATATCTCAGATATGATTAATACCTACAGCTCACATCGTCATGTGATCAAGACCCAAAGGGTTTACTAGAGTCAATAATCTAGTTCACATCTCTATGTGATTAACACCCAAAGAGCACTAAGGTATGATCATGTTTTGCTCGTGAGAGAAGTTTAGTCAACGGGTCTGTCACATTCAGAGTCGTATGTATTTTGCAAATATTCTATGTCTACAATGCTCGCACGGAGCTACTATAGCTAATTGTTCTACTTTCAATATGTATCCCGATTGAGACTTAGAGTCATCCGGATCGTGTAAAAGCTTGCACCAATGTAACTCTTTACAACGAGCTCTTTTATCACCTCCATAATCGAGAAACATTTCCTTAGTCCTTACTAAGGATATTCTTGACCGCTGTCCAGTGATCTACTCTTAGATCAGAATTGTATTCCCTTGCCAAATTCAGAGCAAGGTATACAATAGGTCTGGTACACAGCATAGCATACTTTATAGAACCTATGACAGAGGCATAGGGAATGACTTTTCATTCTATTTCTATTTTCTGCCATGGTCGGGTTTTGAGTCTTACTCAACTTTACACCTTGTAATACGCATAAGAATTTCTTCTTGACCGATCCATTTTGAACTATTTCAAAACTTGCCAAGGTATATACTCATTGAAAAATCTTATCAAGCCGCCTTGATCTATCTTATAGATCTTGATGCCCAATATGTAAGTAGCTTTATCGAGGTCTTTCTTTTAAAGAACTCCTTTCGCACACTTCTTTATGCTTTCCGTAAAAATTCTACATCATTTCGATCAACAATATGTCACTCACATATACTTATCGTAAAGGTTGTAGTGATCCTACTCACTTTATTGTAAATACAGGCTTCACGCAAGTCTCAGATAAACTATATGCTTTGATCAACTTATCAAAGCGTATATTCCAACTCCGAGATGCTTGCACCAGTCCATAGATGGATCCCGAGCTTGCACATTTTGTTAGCACCTTTAGGATTGACAAAACCTTCTGTTGCATCATATACAACTCTTCTTTAAGAAAACCATTAAGGAATGCAGTTTTGACATCCATTTGCCGATTTCATAAAATGTGGCAATTGCTAACATGATTCGGACAGACTTAAGCATCACTACAGCTTAAGAAAATCTCATTGTAGTCAATGTTTGAACTTGTCGAAAACCTTTTTGCAGGCAAGTCGAGCTTTGTAGATAGTAACACCACTATTAGTGTCTGCCTTCCTCTTGAAGATCCATTTATACAATATGGCTTGCCGATCATCGGCAACTCCACCAAAGTCCACACTTTGTTCTCATACATGGATCCAATCTCAGATTTCATGGCCTCAAGCCATTTTGTGGAATCGGGCTCATCATCGCTCTCATAGTTCGTAGGTTCATCATGGTCTAGTAAGACACGTTAAACCAATTTGTTTTCAATGTAATACCTCCAAGAATATGAATCAATGGCACTTCTTTACATGTCCTCGCTAAAATTTCCCATTAAGATAAGTTGGTTCTTTTCGTTAGAAATGCAACGCCCTGGTCCGCCTACTCTCCCGTGCCCAAAGTAATGTCGATTTAACGGTTGTTCATAGTTAATCCTAATGCCCACACTAATATCTAGCAATGCCAACGCTTTAGAAATTGCTATTGTCCTTGTAGGATTGCTATTCAGATAAGGAACATGCTTCTTTTCATTTGATGCATGTTTCATCACTTGTTAGTCACCCTCCTTTCCACCTTTTTGTGCAAACAGAGATATACATTTCACGCCGATCTTAGTTGAACTGCACAAATGATATCCAAATTATAGTTGAGCATTCCAGAGCTTCACAACCAACCTTGATGTTGCTCAATTTTATTGCAACTAATGAAGAAGAAGCTCTGGGTTTCTGCTTCGATGGAATGGAACCGGGCTGGAGCCCTTTTCTTAAAAAATTTGAAGAAGCTGCTAACTCACGGGACATTGCTTAATTTTAGGTGAACTCCACCAAAAGGTCCCATGAATTGAATCATCCATGTTGGTGACCTGAAAGAGCCAGCTTCAAAGATCCCGCCTAAGCACCCCTGCCTCCATCCTTGCGACAGACGGTACACCTCATTTGCCACCGTCAATCCTAGTGTCACCGATAAAATGAAGTAATAATACAGTTAAAATAAGCGAGTGTCATCTCTATCATTTCATTTCCAATGTAGATAAAGAAAGTGCTTTCTTTGTTAAAGTATGTTTCATCAACTAGTCCCATTGTTAATGTTTAAGTGTTTCGCAAACCTGGGTGCTTAATTTTAGTTGATATGTACAAAATAGAGATTTGAATGTCTCAAGGCACCTCCTTGTACTATTGTTGTACATCGATGTTCATCAACGCGTAAGGTGTATCTGGGAGACTTGGGACGATGTCCAAGATGAGGCGCGCAGGGCCCATCTCGCCTCGCAGCATGGCATACTATGATACTATCGCAATATTTTCTTCTATTTATTTTGTGAGTTTCATCAACTAGTGCCACTATAATGTAATCACGCTTTTTCATTATCTCGTGCAAACGGGTTATTTAGCTGCATTTTGGTGGAACTGCACAAATGTACGATGGAACCGCATATATGCAGAGTGCGAGGTGTGCCAAGTAAAAATTACCGCACCAACCATGCTGCATGCACGATTGGCATCCACCACCACCACCAGGGATGTGTGGCGCTCGTGGATGGATCTTTCTCGAGCAAATCCTCTAACCAAATACTAGTAGCTTATATTGGCAGTTTTCTAGGGAGTACTCTTTTCCAAAGAAGCACCAATCTATTTTTCTTTATTTGTACACGTGTCACAACTTTGACCCAAAGGTCCAGATCTATTTTAGGTGATTGGCGAGTACTTGAGACCGATTGTAAGCATGATTTTCATTAGCTGTCACACTGATTGTAAGCTTGAGCAGGTGGAAGATTAGGTTAGTGCGAGCTTACCTTAAACCCTACCGCCGCCTGAAACGAGGCGAAGGCCGAGGGAACCGTGGAGAACGGCAGGAAGCGACGCGCGCCATCCGCCTCCTCTTGTGGTGGAGAACGAATACTTTGTGGCTCGCTGGCTCGCACCTCACGAACGGCGCACCATACTTGATCAATTCATTATCCTCTCGGTGCTCGACCTTCGACCTGACGCCCACCACTCGCTCGATCACGCCCGGCGAATCAGTCTGCTCCATCACCCATAGGAGATACTCGATGAACTCGAGGATCATGCGCGTGATCGCCGCCGAGGAGTACATGTACATCGCCGCCTCATCACCGCCTGCCTCGCTTTTCGCATACATTGCCACATGGCCGACTGCCTCGAAATCTCCCACTCATTGTCAAAACAACTAAGGATCTCCTTCAACCTGGCTAACTTTGCCTGTCGCCAGCGATCCGCTCGATTCTGCCATCGATCCTCTCCATAGATGTCCTTCTAAGTGGTCCGTGCTAGCTTTGGAAGATGGGAGGAGAGACGGTGGTCTTGCAATAGAGAAGAGGGAGAGGAGAGGAGGTGGTTTTGGAATGGAGATGATGGAGAGGAGAGGAGGTGGTTTTGCAATGGAGAGAAGATCAAGAGGGAGAGGCGAGACGGTTGTTTTGGAATGGAGATGATGGAGAGGAGAGGAGGTGGTTTTGGAATGGAGATGATGGAGAGGAGAGGAGGTGGTTTTGCAATGGAGAAGATCGAAGAGGGACAAAGTAGACGGTGGTTTTGGAATGGAGATGATGGAGAGGAGAGGAGGTGGTTTTGCAATGGAGAAGAGGGAGAGGAGCAGGCAGCGATTTAGGATTGGGCGAGAGGGTCGCGGGTCAGGATCGGATCAAAATCAAAATCAATTTACCCTTCAATTAAGAAAGCGACCCCATATTAACTAGTCTCCATTTTATTCTGGGTCATAATTGACCATGATTTTCGACATAAAATATATGTTATACGCTGCAAAAATAATATAATTTGAAAGTACATTCAGATACGAACCAAACGATACAATTTTTGGTGACATGCATTCACATTTTGCTTTTCAAATACAGACGTGGTCAAACTTTGACCCAAAATACGCAAACAACAAAAAATACTTCCAAGACCAGCCCGCTTTTCGCTTTTCTCCTCTTAAACCACCGCTGCTCCTCTCCTGCTCCAATCTAAATCTAGCGCCGCCCTCTCCTCTTCCATTTCAAAACCACCGCCTCCTCTCATGTTCCAGTCCAAAACCAACGCCGCCCTCTCCCATTATAATCCAAAACCATAGCTGCTCCTCTCCTCTTCCATTCAAAAACCGCCGCCGGCGAGTGAAGGTGCTATGGAGAAGTAGATCCATGGAGGAGTACAACTGATACATGAGGATCGCAGACGGTGACCCTGTGAAGCTAGCTAGGTGTTGGGGAACGAGTAATTTCAAAAAATCTCACGCACATGCAAGATCATGGTGATGCATGGCAACGAGAGGGAGAGAGTGTTGTCCACGCACTGTGAGACCGAAGCGAAGCGCTATGACAACGCTGTTGATGTAGTCGCACGCCTTCACGATCCGACCGATCCAAGTACCTAATGCACGGCACCTCCGAAGTTCTGCGACACGCTCAGCTCGATGACATCCCATGAACTCCGATCCAGCAGAGCTTATGGAGAGTTCCACAAGACGACAGCGGTGATGATTTTGATGTTCTACTCCGCAGGGCTTCGCCTAAGCATGCTCCAATATTATTGAGGACTATGGTGGAGGGGGCACGCACACGGCTAAGAGATCAATTGTTGTGTCTCTAGAAGTACCCCTGCCCTCAGATATAAAGGAGTGGAGGAGGGGAGAGGGCTGCCCCTATGGCGCGCCGAGGATTCCTACTCCCACCGGAGTAGGATTCTTCCTTCCATGTAGTAGGAGTAGGAGACAAGGAAGGGGAGAGGGAAGAGAAGGAGGAGGCGCCGCCTCCCCTAGTCCACTCCGGACTAGTCATTGGGGGGCGGCCTGCCTTTTCTCTCCCCTAAAACCCAATAAGGCCCATATACTTGGCCCCCAGATTCTCAGAATTCCCGATTCCAAAAATACCCAAACCACTCGTAACCTTTCCGATGTCCAATATAGTCGCCCAATATATCGATCTTTAGGTCTCGACCATTTCGAGACTCTCGCATGTCTCGATCTCATCCGGACTCAACTCCTTTGGTACATCAAAACTCATAAACTCATAATAAAACTTTCATCAAACCTTGCTGCAGACCCAACGGGTTCGAGAACTATGTAGACATGAATGAAACACGCTTCCGTCAATAACCAATAGCGGAACCTGGATGCTCATATTGGCTCCTACATATTCTACGTAAGATCTTTATCGGTCAAACCGCATAACAACATATGTTGTTCCTTTGTCATCGGTATGTTACTTGCCCGAGATTCGATCGCCGGTATCCCAATACCTAGTTCAATCTCATTACCGCAAGTCTCTTTACTCGTATGTAATGAATCATTCCGTAACTAACTCATTAGCTACATTGGTTGCAAGGCTTATAGTGATGTGCATTACCGAGAGGGCTCAGAGATACCTCTCCGACAATCGGAGTGACAAATCCTAATCTCAAAATACGCAACTCAACAAGTACCTTCGGAGACACCTGAGAGCTCCTTTATAATCACCCAGATACGCTAGACGCTTTGGTAGCACAAAGTGTTCCTCCGTAAACGGAATTGCATAATCTCATAGTCATAGGAACATGTATAAGTCATGAAGAAAGCAATAGCAACATACTAAACAATCAAGTGCTAAGCTAAAGGAATGGGCCAAGTCAATCACATCATTCTCCAAATAAGGTGATCCCGTTAATCAAATGACAACTTATGTCTATGGCTAGGAAACTTAACCATCTTCGATTCACGAGCTAGTCAAGTAGAGGCATACTAGTGACACTATGTTTGTCCATGTATTCACACATGTATCAAGTTTCCGGTCAATACAATTCTAGCATGAATAATAAACATTTATCATGAAATAAGGAAATAAATAATAACTTTATTATTGCCTCTAGGCATATTTCCTTCAGCTCCCACTTGCACTAGAGTCAATAATCTAGTTCACATCATCATGTGATTTAACACCAATATTCATATCTCAGATATGATTAATACCACAGCTCACATCGTCATGTGATCAAGACCCAAAGGGTTTACTAGAGTCAATAATCTAGTTCACATCTCTATGTGATTAACACCCAAAGAGCACTAAGGTATGATCATGTTTTGCTCGTGAGAGAAGTTTAGTCAACGGTCCTGCACATTCGTAGTCGTATGTATTTTGCAAATATTCTATGTCTACAATGCTCGCACGGAGCTACTATAGCTAATTGTTCTCACTTTCAATATGTATCCCGATTGAGACTTAGAGTCATCCGGATCGTGTAAAAGCTTGCACCAATGTAACTCTTTACAACGAGCTCTTTTATCACCTCCATAATCGAGAAACATTTCCTTAGTCCTTACTAAGGATATTCTTGACCGCTGTCCAGTGATCTACTCTTAGATCAGAATTGTATTCCCTTGCCAAATTCAGAGCAAGGTATACAATAGGTCTGGTACACAAGATAGCATACTTTATAGAACCTATGACAGAGGCATAGGGAATGACTTTTCATTCTATTTCTATTTTCTGCCATGGTCGGGTTTTGAGTCTTACTCAACTTTACACCTTGTAATACGCATAAGAATTTCTTCTTGACCGATCCATTTTGAACTATTTCAAAACTTGCCAAGGTATATACTCATTGAAAAATCTTATCAAGCCGCCTTGATCTATCTTATAGATCTTGATGCCCAATATGTAAGTAGCTTTATCGAGGTCTTTCTTTTAAAGAACTCCTTTCGACACTTCTTTATGCTTTCCGTAAAAATTCTACATCATTTCGATCAACAATATGTCACTCACATATACTTATCGTAAAGGTTGTAGTGATCCTACTCACTTTATTGTAAATACAGGCTTCACGCAAGTTCAGTATAAACTATATGCTTTGATCAACTTATCAAAGCGTATATTCCAACTCCGAGATGCTTGCACCAGTCCATAGATGGATCGACCTGAGCTTGCACATTTTGTTAGCACCTTTAGGATTGACAAAACCTTCTGGTTGCATCATATACAACTCTTCTTTAAGAAAACCATTAAGGAATGCAGTTTTGACATCCATTTGCCGATTTCATAAAATGTGGCAATTGCTAACATGATTCGGACAGACTTAAGCATCACTACGCTTAAGAAAATCTCATTGTAGTCAATGTTTGAACTTGTCGAAAACCTTTTTGCGGCAAGTCGAGCTTTGTAGATAGTAACACCACTATTAGTGTCTGCCTTCCTCTTGAAGATCCATTTATACAATATGGCTTGCCGATCATCGGCAACTCCACCAAAGTCCACACTTTGTTCTCATACATGGATCCAATCTCAGATTTCATGGCCTCAAGCCATTTTGTGGAATCTGGGCTCATCATCGCCCTCATAGT
>JAHIAM010002100.1:0-34800 GCA_021605205.1 Aegilops longissima | reverse complement strand
TTCAAATTTAAAAGCTTTGGTTCTTATGAATATAACATGTCTTCCCTTGTCAATGCTCCTCCAACATTCTCTGGGATGATGAACTTCATATTCAACCCCTACACCAATGAATTCGCTTTGGTCTATCTTGATGATATTTTGGTCTTCCCAAGAATAAGAAGGATCATGCCAAACATTTATTGGGCTAGACAAGCTCGAGAGCATCAATTCTATGGTTCTCCAAATGCTAATTTTGGCTTGATGAAGTGCTTTATCTTGGTCAATCATCTCCGCTATATCGCAGTAATCCCTAGAAGGTGTCCGCAATTGTGAATTGGGAACCTCCTCGTATGTCAAGCATCCGCAGTTTTCTGGTCTTGCAGCTATTGCGGAGATTCGCTGAAAATTTCTCCAAGATTGCAAAGCCTCTTTCCAACCTCCTCCGTAAGCATGTGAAGTATGTCCGTCACCCGAGTGTGACGTTGCTTTCAATACTCCAAAGAGAAACCTCGCCACACCCGCCTTGACTCCTCCCGATGAATCCAAGCCATTTGAAGTTTTCTGATGCTTCTTTCAAGGTCTCTTGTGTTAATGCAAGAGAAGAGAGTTGGTTATACCTCTCGCCAGCTTGAAGCTCAACAAAAGAACTACCCCACTCACGATCTTGAGTTGGCGGCAGTTGTCCATGCATTGATAACATGGAGACATCTCTTGTTGGGAAGGAAAGTGGACATTTTCACCATCACAAGAGTCTCAAGATATCTTCACTCACCCAACCTCAACCTCAACAGACTGATGGGTCGAAATGATTCAAGAGTACAACCCAAGTATTGAATATACCCCGCAAGGCCAATGTCATTGCAGATGCTTGAGCAGGAAGGCTTACGCAATGCCTAATCCTCAAGCCCTTCCAACCGATCTCGTGAAGCTTCGCAGCGAATCTTCAAGTTGTTCCTCAAGGCTTCATGCCAACCTCATAGTCTCTCCTACTTTGGAAGATCAGATTCGGAGGCTCAGCCCGGATGCCATGGTGAAAAGGTGAAACGTGGTATCGATAAGGGCATTTCCAAGTACAAGTGCTTCCACATTGATGACAAAGATACTTTTCTTTGAGGACCGGATTGTGGTTCCTAAGGGTGATCTCGAGAAAGTCATTATGAACGAGGCTCACAATTCGCTTATCCATTCATCCCGGAAGTACTAAGATGTACCAGACCTCAAGCAATCATATTGGTGGACTCGAATGAAGCAGAAATTGCTCAATTCGTGAATGAATGTGATGTCCGCAGAAGAGTGAAAGGTAACACCAACCACCACGGTCTCCTCCAACCTCTTGCATTCCGTAATGGAAGTTTGATCATATTGAAATGGACTTCGGACTGGTTTTCCAAAGTCCAAGCGTGGAAATGATGCTATCTTCGTTGTCATTGACAAGCTTACTAAAGTGGCTCATTTTCTTCCTATCAAAGAATCTATCACAGCAGCTCGCTTGGCGTAGCTATACACCTCGTGATTGTCTCCTTGCACGGCATTCCACAAGTGATCTCTTCGACGTGGCAGCATCTTTACCTCCAAGTTATGGGATTCTTTTCAAGGCCATGGGCACCAACATCGCTTTCAAGACAACTTTCCATCCTCAAACAAGTGGCAAGTTGAGCGAAGTTAATCAAACCTTGAAGATATGCTCGTGGCTTGTGTCATTTCTTTCGTATGAAGTGGAAGATTGTCTTCCATATGCCGAAGTTCTCCTACAACAACAGCTTCCGTTAGTTCGGCAAGGCCCCATTCAAATTCTCTATGGCGTAGTGCCGACTTCCTCAATTGGTCCGAGACAGTGAACGCCAACTTGGCAATGACTTGATCACGTATGTAAGAAATGTGCAAAGTCATTCGTGAGAATTCAAAGCCGCTAATCGCGCGTAAGAGCTATTATGATGATAAGCACCGGATGTGGCTTTTGAAATCGGAGACCATGTCTACTCCGCCTCTCCAATGAAAGGCACTCCGCTCGTATCAAAGGAAGCTTGCCCTAGATACATGGGTCCTTTCAAGATCATTGGCAAAAGAGGCGATCTCGCCATCAACTTGAGCTCATCCAACTTCGCAACGCACGATGAGTTTCACGTGTCACAGCTTCGCAAGTGCTTCAAGACTCTGAACGCACTATCAACTTCAAGAAATTGACCTTCAAGAAGATCTCTTATCATGAGCACCCTGCTATTCTTGAAGAAACCGAGCGCAAGACTGCAACAAGTCAATCAAGTTCCTGAAAGTGAAGTGGTCACACCATTCCACCGAGAAGCCACGGGAGCGTGAGGATCACCGCTAATATCCGGAGTTCTTTCAGTCCCTAGATCTCGGACGAGATCCTCTTGTAGTGGTGGAGTGTTGTAACACCCCGGATGTAACTTTCCATAATTGTAACTCCAACTCTTGCCATTTTCGCATTGTGATATGATATTCTCCGGTTGGGTTTTTCCTTTTGCATTTTGTCCATGTCATGCATTTTTTTATCATGGCATCATGTGCATCGATTTGCATACGTGTTCGCCTCTTGATTCCGAGCATTTTCCCGTTGTCCGCTTTGCAATCCCGACTCCTATCTCCCCGCGCCCCTTTTACGCTTTTTCCGTAAAGCGGTACTAAACTTTCTCGAATGGACCGAGGTTTGTCAAGTGGCCTTGGTATACCACCGTAGACCACCGGTCAAGTTTCGGTCATTTGGAGTTCGCTTGGTACTCCAACGGTTAACCGTGACTCTCGCAAAGGCCTCTTTAAGTTGCAGCCCAACACCCTTCAAAATAGTCCAATAACCCATCTCAGCCACTTCCATGCTCTCCGTCTGCTCGATCACGATCGTGGGCGAAAACTACACCTCATTTGACTCTCCTAGCCCTAAACTATAAATATACATCTCCTTCAAATCCCGGATCATCCTCCCAAACCCTAGATTTAATCCCTCGCGCCCGACGGTCCGAGCGGACGAAACGCCCGCGCTACCGAGTTAACGCCACGTGGGGCCCGGTTCCACACGCTTCAAGGCCCGGGCCGGGCCCAAAGGGGCTATCTAAAACAAAAGTCCCCATCGACCAAAAGCCAAAAGGATCAAGATATGATGGCACCCACGTAAACATGGCAAGTTATATTACATATTCAAACATGGCAGAATAACGATGAGTAGGCATGTTGGTGAGCTTGAACCACTCACCACAGAGCATAACATGACATGGAAAGGCAATCAACAGTAAGAAGACATGGCATAGAAGCTATACATGGCAATAACAACATCATAGCATGCCTGGATCAACTACAACAACCTTGGCAAAATTAACATAAACAATCTGCCAGAAACATTTTATAGCAAAAGTAGAGCCTGATTGACACAAGCTATGGCACTCCATAATTGCAAACAAGGACATGGATGGATATAGAAAGACATGTATAACAAAACATCCTTAATTAATATCTCAAAATATGCATGGATCTCTGGTAGCATCAAGTAAACATGACATCAAAATATCAAAAGGTACGAAATCAGCAACATCAAGACACCTAGTTTGTATGCTTGTGCTAGTCACCATAGAGATCATAAAAATACATGGCATACACCCCTGGAAAGATGGCATGGCATATTACAAAACACATGTAGAACTCAAGATCATAGGGTGCACACATCAATCATGGCAAAATGACAAAGTGCATGTTCTCGATAAAATCAGAAACTAACATCACATAGCACTCTTCCAACAGCATTTCGGGCATCAAGATGAGCTCAAATGAAAATGATGCAATGAGATGAAATGATTTACTCATCGAGACGAACATTTCGACATATTACATGCGCAAAACGGAGCAACGATGACAGAGAGTTATGATGCGATTAAAATGCATAAAATATTGACAGAAACGGGACTTAGTGGATTTTCAGAGAGGAGGAAAGAAGTCAACCGAGGCACGGACTCGATGCAGGGCCGGACTCGCCGAATTTCACGGAGATCGGGAGGAGGCCGGGAGGGCCGGAGAAGGACCGGAGAGGGTGGATCTCGCCGCCGCCCACCGGATCCGCCGAGCGGACTGGCAGCGGGCGAGGGCGCGGTGGTCGGGCGGATCTGCCGGGTCGGAGTTGCGCGGCGGGCGGCTATGGAGGCGGGCGGCCGTCCGAGCGAGGGAGGCGGAGGGCGGCAGAGAGGCAAGGCCGAGGCGGCGGGCGCCGCGATCGACCGGGCAAGGCGGGCGCGAGGACGGTGGCGGCGCAGCCGCCGCGGGCGGCGGCGAACGCCCGGGCGCGCGGCGGCGAAGGCCGCCGGTCAACGGCGGCGGCGGCGGGCGAAGCGGTGCTTCGGGCGCCGGGCGCCCAAAGGCGCAAGCGACCAAGCACGCGCCAGCAGCCTGCCCCAAGGGCTTTGGTGGGCGGCGCGGAGCCCACGGGCAAGGCGGATTGCAGGGCGGCTGGAGTGTCCAAGCAGCGCGGGACATGTCCGCCGGGCGAGAGGAGGAGTAGACTAGGCTGATGCATAAATCCTGGAGGATCACATATTTATAGGTAGAGGGAGCTAGGAGAGTCCAAACGAGGTGGCTGCCATGCGATCGTGATCGAACGCATCGAGAGCATGGAGGGAGTTTGCTGGGTTTTGGGCCACTTAGAAAGGGGAGTGGCTGCAACAAAGAGGCTTACGGTTACCTTGCTAACCGTTGAGTACCAAACGACCTCCAAATGATCCGAACTTGATAAAGGTTCACCGTGCTATACCAAGGCCGCTGACAAACCTCGGTCCATTCCGAGACCGCTTAACACCCGCATGAAAAAGAGGTAAAGGGGCGCCGAGACATAGGAGTGCCGGATTGCAAAACGGACAATGTGGAAAATGCTCGATGCATGAGATTAACACGAGATGTAAGATGCGATATTATGATGACATTATATGAAATGCATATGATGACAAGGCAAAGTGCAACACGCAGCAAATGACATGGCAAAGACGGCGAATAAACTGGCGTACACCGCGATCAATCCGGGCGCAAAGGAATTCAAGGAGTACCGATGCAAGGGACGCCCGAGAAGGAAGAGGACGCAGCGGTGGTTCGCAACCCACGTGTACTGCATCCAGTGATGGTGAGTTGCACAGAAGCGCCAAACAACGCTTCCGCGCTTACATTTCCGTGACCAGGGAAGGAGCTGCTAATCGACATACACGAGGACTGCGGCACCACTCATCATCACGGACCCTTGTCGGCAAAGTATTCCGTAGTTGGTTCTACCGCCATCAAGGCCAATGATGCAGCTGAGCCAGTGAAGTCCTGAAGCTCGCCGCCTCCACGCCAAGAAAATCCATCACCGCTGGGCCTCTGCACCATTCCGCCACGCGGTCGCTCCCGGTCTGGGGCTGACATCTTGGGGCTACCGCCACCTGACGCCGCCGATAAGGTCACCAAGTGTGGTGGAAGCTGTTCACACCATCCCAGCCGGTCCGGGTCAAGTTCATCAGGCATCGGAGCCGCTTCGAGTCCCCAACCGCATCATCACCGATAACGGTTCGCAGTTCACCAAGAACTCTCTTCAAAACCCTAACCTTGAACGCAGATTTGCGCTTTCGGCGCACCCCAGAGCAATGGTCGTGCCGAACGCCAACGCAGAGGTCCTTAGGGGCCTCAAGACCGGACCTTCAAGAAGAAGCTCGAGGCCCGGTGGTGGGGCTGGCACGGCCAGCCCACCGCGTTGTGGTCCATTCGCACCACCTCCACCAAGCCAACGGGCGAGACCCCATTCTTCCTTGTCTATGGAGCTGAAACGGTCCTTCCGCGAGGTCAAGATCGCTCAGACGGGTCCGCGCTCGATGAACGCAGCAGGACGCCATGGGGATGGACCCTGGCCGGGAGGAGCATCATCGCTGCTGCACCGAGGAAAAGTAAGGTACGCGCTGCAGCGTTACGCCATCGCTGAACATCCGCCCAGATGCTCAGACAGTGACCATCTCCGAGGCGGTCTCTTGTGGAAGGGCTGCATAAGCTTTCACCCATGTGGGAGGGCTCGTTCAAGGTCGCCCACATTCCCTGCCTGGCGCTGCAGGCGCCGAGATGCAGACGGATACCCATCCAACACCGGAACATCCAGCACTTCCGGTTCTAATCATGAAGCAAGGCCCGTGTTCGTGAATAATCGCCGCCCATGATACTCTCACGTATTAATGAGGGGCTGTACACACCCCGAGTCTCGTGAGCGCCGGCCAGTCTCCCTCCCACGCCTAGTGGCAACACTTATTCGCCATTGATGAGAAGACTTGAAGACTAGATTAGATGCCGACGCGCTTTTCATTTGCTTTCCGTGGTTGGCTCGCCCATTGAAGTTTGATTTGGGTGTTCTTGCACCACCCTCGCCCACCGCAGTTCTCTGGTTCGCTGTCTCTCTTCCGCGACCTCATGAGGGGGGCTAGGCAGGTGCCCTCGATGAGCTTTTTCTTCTCTTTGCCTTCTCGCGAGCCACCCTCGCTCGAGCCCAAAAGCTGACGATCTCCTAATCCGCGCTCCCACGGGTACCGTGGATACAAAGTGTCGAGTCAAGGCTTGGGTGAGTGACAAATCTCCGCAAACTCCCCAACGATTTTTTGCAGTTCCCGAGCAATCGCAGACCACAAGGTCAAGATGGACACAAGGAAATAAACGCTTCATAAGGAGGAGGGTGCCATACCAAAGCAAGTTATCATTGCACAAAATAGCCACACAACATCAAAACAACAAGCGAATATAATGGTTAATAAGTTATGATTCGATACACGCCTCCCGGCCCATACTGGTTTCATTTCGGCGCAAAGAAAAGGGAACATAAAAGCGGCTCATTTCCCTGTGAGCCGACGGAGGGTGGCCTGGCGGCGTCTTGGGTTAGGGGACTCACCTCGCGCTTCACCGACGCTAAGAAAGCACGATCACCACTCACCTGGCGCTGGCGCGACGGCTGGTCAAGGCCGCCGCTGAACTGTCACACAAGGGAGGAGCCCCAGCCGTGACGAGGCGCGCCGCGGGCCGCCTCCACCTGGGCCCCTGCCATCGCCAGGCAAGCACTCTCGCAGTCAGCTCTCACCCGACAGCATCCCCACAATGACCGCCTTCCTAACATCCTCACGAGGGTCACGTCAGTGTAAACCGCGATCTCGGGGGTCCCGAATGCAGGCCTAGGTGGATTGTAACAGAGACAAGGGACACGATGTTTTACCTGTTCGGCCCTCTCGATGGAGGTAATAATTCTACCCTTCTTGATTAATATTGATGATATGGGTAGTACAAGAGTAGATCTACCACGAGATCAAGGAGGCTAAACCCTAGAAGCTAGCCTATGGTATGATTGTTGTTCATTCTAAAGACTAAAACCCTCCGGTTTATATAGACATCGGATAGGTTAGGGTTACACAGAGTCGGTTACCATGGTAGGAGATCTACATATCCGCATCGCCAAGCTTGCCTTCCACGCCAAGGAAAGTCCCATCCGGACACGGCACGTAAGTCTTCAATCTTGTATCTTCAGTCTGGAGTCCGCCGTGATGATAGTCCGCTATCCGGACACTTCCCTAGTCCGGACTCCTCAAGAGTCTCTAACCAGGCTTCAATGACGATGAGTCCGCAAGGCTATCGTTTTCGCATTGCGTAGGCGGGTTCCTCCGTGATACTTCATAGAAGGTCATGAACACAAGGATAGTGTCCGCTCGCAAAACAAGTTCCACATAACACCGTGAGAGAGAATAATTTTTGCACAGATTCGCGACGATTCCGCGCGTGACATCACACCACGGCCGGCCTTTATATGAATCGGTTTACTGCTCCACTCAGCGTTTTAGCGAGGCGGTTTCCTTGGCACGCCCTATCAAACCATAGATCGTGCCCCTTATTCCGGATCTCATCAATACGGACGGGTAACCCATCCGCCGCCATTGATTACGGCGCTTGGGAAATAAGCTTAGTTTTACCAGTCGGTGGGGACGATAGTCGTCTGGTCCATATAAGGGATAAGGATCCACCTTTTCACCCACGCCTTATTCCTCCTTTGCTTATCCATTTCACAAGACTCGAGCTCCAGCGCCTAATCCGCGACATCCCACCTCAACCTTCTCCAACCATGTCGAGCGGAGGCAGGTGGATGGCCTCCATGAGGGGCACATCACAAGACTACGAAGCCGGATACTTGTCGTAACATCGCAAGACAAAGCTTCCCGATGAGGGGCAGCCTATTCAACCTCGACCCCATGAGAGGGTGGTGTTTCTCCCACTTCCTCCGCTGACTAGGTTTTTCTTCACCCATTTGTCCGGGGCTCATGTTCTACTACGGCTCGGACTTCCACGACTGGCCCCAATTTCATCCTCAACATCTCGGCGATCGTCAGGCGAGGCTTTCCTCTGATCCAGCCCCACTTCGCTTATGGCTGAAGATCTTCAACGGCCAAATTAAGGTAGTGGGCGCCGCTGCCGGAGGCGGAGGCACCATGGTTGGCAAGATGGCCAAAGTCCCATGGCTCAAGGCGCCTTCATGGAGACAATAAAGGTGGCAATCGGGTGGTTCTACATCACCGAGCCCTGCAACACCAAATGGGTGGCGGCCCCAGTTCAGATTCGCTTTCCCACACGCCTCGCCATTGAAAGAGACGGCCCGACGTGGGGAATTCGGACGAGACATCCGACTTCAAACATGCGTCCAAAACTGGTGGCCAAGAATCTTAGGCTTGTCGACGTAATCCAGGTGATGCTCATCCGCCGGATTCTCCCATGCCAACAACGGGCCTTTAACTTGTGGAGTTCGATCCCAAGACAAAGATCATTCTGAGCCGCTCTTCGACACTACGCATTAAGACGCCTCGAAGGTGCTGTTCAAGGGCGCCAGGACCAAAGATCCGCTACCAAAGATCGGGTACAGCTCGCAGCGCCAAGCGGGCGAGGTAAGTTATTTTACCCTTTACGGACTCTTTTTCATAGATTGACTTATGTGGGATCTAAAACTCCCTAATCTTGACAGATCTGGTTAAGACGCCCGACAGATTAACCGTCTGCCTTTGCCTGAAGATCCGGAGGACGCCTATTGACGGGCATCGGCTCCGCTACCGTGACGTGGTGCCGAGAAGAAGGCCAAGAAGGAGGCCACGGAAATCGAAGGAGCTCCCCGACGCCAAAAGCCGTCGATTTCGAGGAAGAATCTTCCAAGACGAGGAGGAAGAAGAAGAAGCCTCCCAACGGGGAACGAGAAGAAAAGGAAGGCCAACCGGGAGGCCGGAGGGTCCAAGAAGGAAGAACCTTCCTTGACTTCTCCACCAACGCCGACGACGATTTAGGAGGATTGGCCTACAAGGGCCAAGCCTCGGCGAGATCGTAAGTGTCCGGATACCCATGGCTTTTTATTATTGCAGAGTGTTCTCTAATGTCGAACAACCGCAGCCCGCCAAGGACGAAGTTCGCCGATTCATCGAGCGGGTCCCTAGGCTCGCGTAAATGGAGAGTACTTCGCTCCGATCGCCTCCGGCCACACCGCGATGACGCCGTGGGGCCCCAAGGGGGCTTCAAGAGAGTAGCGCCGAGGTGCCACAAGGCAACCTCCCTGACCTCAGCGCCAGGGGCAGACCTCAGGCTCTAAGCCCGACCGTCCGACTCCATGCCGAACTATCACGCTTCCGCAAGTCCGCCAGCGGATCCTTCGCGAAGAAGGGTAAGACATCGTGTCCTCCGCCCAACCGAGGCACCAGATAGCATAGGAGGCGCTTAACAGCGCTTCCATCGAGGAGGAACACCGAATCGCTATGAGTGCGGTGATCCGATAGTTCAGTCCGCCAAGAGCGGACTGACCAAGCCTGTACCAGCTTCTAACAGGCTTTGAGGTAAGTTTTAGAATATGTAAAATATAACCGATAGACAAGAGCTCCTCGATGCTTAGTTCGGATCGAAAAGAAAAGCTGACTAAGGATCTAAAAGATATACGCATGAGTCTAACATAAGTATGTCAATATGGGAATGTAGGTTGCTGAGTCGACCACAAGACCGATCATGGAGGTCAATGTATTAAAGCGTAACTCGAGCGGTCCGAGAACGAAATGACAAGCCAAGAAGCAGCTCGAGGAAAAGGAAGGTAAGTAACACCTTATTAAAGAAATACCTTATAGAAAAGGTTTTGGTGCAAAAAGATAACAGGATAACTTTGGTACTGTAGGGCCAATAACGAGGTGGCGACTCAAGGAAGCGTCCGTGGTCAAAACAAAGCGCCGCTAAACGCCCGAGCGAGAGAAGGGGAGCCGCAGCATGGGAGGCGGCAAGAGCTCCAGATTCTCATGAAAACACAAGGGTTTGGAGCGTGACTCAAGACCAGAGTCCGAGCTTGCTCGCTTGAGAGTGCCAAAGCTGCTAAGGCCCCAAAAGCCTCCAAGAAATTGAAGCACTAAAGAAGATAGCGCGGTAAGGCATTACTTTATGCAAAGCAAGAATGTAAAAGCCACCACCCGTTACTTACCCAGATTCTGAGCTCTCCCGAGCATTCGCAGATTTGCCTCAGAGTGTGTCCGATGTTGCCGTGATTCTACCGCGCCAAGGAGGGAGCTCAACGGAGAAGGTGTTCGTCTCAATATGCCGAGGCCGACATCCGGTGCCCTTAAGCCACCAGCTGGCAGCTGGTCGAGCTCATAAGGTCGCCGAACAGGCCATGAAGGGCCTTATAGTTCGCGGGTACAAGCCATGCCCGGAGCTACTTGGGCTAAAAGGGCGGCTGGTGGATCGCCCAGAGATTGAAGTCATCAAGCCGCCTGCCCAATTGAAGGTGTCCGTGGGCCTTGGCCGCAAAGTGCACTTGGGCAAGCTGGATGGAGAAGCTGTGACGGACGGGCCACCAAGGCAAGGAGCATCGCACGCTCAAATGTACTATGAGGGCCTCTCAAGGGTGCCGCCAATAGCGGATGAGTGCTCCAAAGATGTAATTTTTAATAGACTCGCATTTGTTATCTTGCACGCTGGAAAACTTGTTCATATGCGCTTACAACGCTTGTTAATTTAAAATATTACTTGCGTGCCGCTTATCAAATTTGAGAGATGGCAAGTTGGTTTCAGCCCCCATGCCACGAAGTGTGGGGTGTTCGGATAAACTTGAGCACTCTTGTTCCCATTCTGTCCATCTAGGAGGCGCCAACACAACGTAACAAGGTAACCGGACTTATAATGCTTGAACACTCACTTAGCCATAGAATTCTATAATTTTAAATTTCGGGCCCTTGTATTCGAAGATCAGTTCGGCGCCATCCACGCTTTGGCCGGACACCAAGTTCCTCGCCTAAGCGGCATAAGTCTTTAGGGACCCAAAACCTCTCGAACAGCGTATCGCTCGCCTCTATCATGACGGTTAGTTTTATCTTTCTCCACCGAGGTGCTCTCACCCATAACTGGGCACAATCACAAGAGTTCCCGGTGCTACCTTAGCCGATATAGCGAACGAAGGTACCAAACACGGAGCCGCAAACCCAACTATTGACCCAAGACATGATCGGAGCCAATTCATATAATGCTATAAGTTCGGTGCCGACTTGTGAAAGTGTTCGACTTATCACACCATAATTTTGGGATACTTAAGCCCTCGTGTATTGGTCGTACTAGTGTACGGTTGCAACATGTCTTGAAATGAAATATGTATATATAAAGGAAGTAGAACAATAATAAGCAAAAGCTATGTATTGATTCAAAAAGGTACATGCAATGGAAGCGTAACGATACAAAGAATAGCGAGCAAGGGATGGGACTATCTAACATGTCCCTCCGTGGGTAAGCTGCCGGATGATATGTAAAACAGTATAATGCTCGTAATAGAGACCACTTGAACACCGACGGCTTTCCGCTAACATGATAAAATGAAACTACATGCAAAATCAAGCAAGTTCCATATGGAGCACACTCAAACGGAGCAACGGTTCAACACATACACCATATACAAGTTATGACAACAATCTGTCCAAAACAGAAGTAGGCATATTGTAAGCATCAAAACAACATGTTACAGCAACTTAACATGAAAACAAAAGGCATGGGCATGATGTAAAGGTAAAGCATTACAAAACATGAACACTGAGCTATCTCCATAAATGACTAGAACATCCTCAAACACACATGGCAAGATTGCAAATAATAACAGCTTCAGACTTGGCAGAAATAACATCAAAGTTGCAATGTTTAGAGCTATCAAACAACATGTTACAGGAACTTACCATGGCAAACAAAGGCATGGAATGAATCTACTAATTTATAGAACAAAAGTCCCTTACTGACCAAAAGCCAAAAGGATCAAGATATGATGGCACCCACGTAAACATGGCAAGTTATATTACAGATTCAAACATGGCAGAACAACGATGAGTAGGCATGTTGGTGAGCTTGAACCACTCACCACAGAGCATAACATGGCATGGAAAGGCAACCAACAGTAAGAAGACATGGCATAGAAGCTATACATGGCAATAACAACATCATATCATGCTTGGATCAACTACAACAACCTTCGCAAAATTGAATAACATGTAAACAATCTGCCAGAAACATTTTATAGCAAAAGTAGAGCTCGATTGACTCAAGCTATGGCACTCCATAATTGCAAACAAGGACATGGATGGATAGAGCAAGACATGTATAACAAAACATCCTTAATGAAGTATCTCAAAATATGCATGGATCTCTCGTAGCATCAAGTAAACATGGCATCAAAATATCAAAGAAAAGGGCTGAAATCAGCAACATCAAGACACCTAGTTTGCATGCTTGTGCTAGTCACCATAGAGATCACAAAATACATGGCATACACCCCTGGAAAGATGGCATGGCATATTACAAAACACATGTAGGACTCAAGATCATAGGGTACACATCAATCATGGCAAAATGACAAAAGTGCATTTTCCGATAAAAATCAGAAACTAACATCACATAGCACTCTTCCAACAGCATTTCGGCATCAAGATGAGCTCTAATGAAAATGATGCAATGAGATGAAATGATCTACTCATCGAGACAAACATTTCGACATATTACACGCGCAAAACGGAGCAACTATGACAGAGTTATGATGCGACGAAAATGCAATAAAATATTGACAGAAACGGGACTTAGTGGATTTTCAGAGAGGAGGGAAAGAAGTCAACCGAGGCACGGACTTCGATGCAGGGCCGGACCTCGCCGGAATTTCGCCGGAGATCGGGGAGGAGGCCGGGGAGGGCCGGAGAAGGACGGGGAGAGGCGGATCCGGCCGCCTGCCCACCGGATCCGGCCGGAGCGGGACCGGCGCGGCGGGCGCGGCGTGGTTGGGCGGATCCGGCGGGCCGGAGTTTCGCCATGGCGGGGCGGCGCTATGGAGGCGGCGGCTGCCGCGAGGAGGAGGAGGAGGCGGTAGCGCGGAGAGGCGCGGAGGCGAGCGCGGCGCCGCGCCGCACAAGGCGGCGGCGCGGAGGACGGGTGGCGCATACCGGGCGGGGCGGCGGGCGAACGCTGGTCGCGCTGGGCGGCGGGCGAAGCGCCGCCGGTCAACGGCGGCGCGGCGGCGAGCGAGGGGTTCGGGCGCGGGCGCCGGCCAGCGGCGGAGGCGAACGGGCCACGCTGGCTAGCCTGGCCCGCGGCCTTGTGGTGGGCGCGCGCGGAGCCCACGTGGCAAGGGATTGGTGGCGACGCGGGCGGCGCGGAGTGTCCGGCAGCGCGACATGTCCGCGGGCAGAGGAGGAGAGACTAGGGTTGACTGCGCGAAAACCGAGGGGCTCACATATTTATAGGTAGAGGGAGCTAGAGAGTCCAAACGAGGTGCGTTTTCGCCATGCGATCGTGGATCGAACGCATCGAGAGCATGGAGGGAGTTTGCTGGGTTTTGGGCCACTTAGAAAGGGGAGTTGGGCTGCAACAAAGAGGCTTTCACTGCTACCCGCTTAACTGCTGAGTACCAAACCACCTCCAAATGATCCAAACTTGACAGCGGTTCACCGTGCTATACCAAGGCCGCTTGAGAAACCTCGGTCCATTCCGAGACCGTTTAACACCCGCACATGAAAAGAGGTAAAAGGGGGCGCCGAGAGACATAGGAGTGCCGGATTGCAAAACGGACAACGTGGAAAATGCTCGGATGCATGAGACGAACACGTATGCAAGATGCGATGCACATGATGACATGATATGAAATGCATATGATGACATGGCAAAGTGAAACACGCAAGCAAATGACATGGCAAAGACGGCGAATAATCGCGCAGACACTGGCGATCGAATCCGGGCGCTATAACACTCCTCCACTAATAAGAGATCTCGCCCCGAGATCTTAGGACCGAGACGGAAGAGAAAAAGGGATGAGGTGAAACAAGAACTCAAGCGAAGAATCAAAGAATCGAGAGTACTTGAGAAGAAGAGGGAAACGACGAGAATGTTGAGAATCAAAAGCTCACTGAATCAGATAGACTATGAAACAACCTCGCTCTAACCGGAGGATTAGAATGAGAAAAGAAACGAATAAGACTCAAAGGATTTAGGCAGCACTCTCGCTGAAAAAGGACGGATTAGAACATGAACTTGAGAGGATGGAATGATACTTGATGAAGACATGACACAAAACCTCCTAAAGAATTGAAAAGGTTGAATGAGAAGAACTTAGAAGGAAGGATTGAATGGATTTGAATATCCGAGAAGAACAAAGAATGCAAAACTCCAATTCTAAAGAATACGGAGAATTAATTACACTTTGATATGCAAGAAGAAAGATACTTGAGCTCCTCCAAAAGAACATAGATGAACTCTTGAAGAATGAATTAAATCATGAAGAACCACCATGAAGAACTCCGTAACAAAAGGATGACGAGATAAAATGAAGGATGAAAGAATAGATGAGCGTATGGCGAATTAGATGGAGGATTCTCAATAAATGGCCGAGGAAATTGAACTCCGAAAAGAAAAGATGAAAACACTTCGAAGCTAGATTTTATTCATCAAGAGCAAACTCCGAAGGAAGGGATTACTCATTTGGATGAAATAAGAATAAGATTTATGTTATGCTTATCCTTCATCAAATTAAATTGATGACAAGCAATGGATTTGCATACTACTTATTCTTCTTGAAAAGGATTGAGAAGAGATATAACGCAAACTTGAGAAGATCTTCCTGAACCACCGGTAGGATTCGAAAGAACGAATGGATTAAAATGATAGTGATGGAAAAAAATCTTGAACGAACCACCGTAAGAATTCGGAAATGACTGATGAAAGAGAATGAATCACCGGAAGAATTAGAAGAACAATTATGCGTGAGGGGATTTAGACCCAAAAGAACAAAGAGATAATGAGCTGATTAAAGAACACTTGAACGAAGCACCGGGATAATATTCAGGCGAACGAAACGGCACGGATATAGAATAATTGGAGAACGAATCTGAAAACTTGGAACGAAGAAATCTTCCGAAAAGATGGCCTCCGGATGATCGAGAGGGAAAGCAACACCTGAAATACTCCGGATTGATGAAAAGAATTTGCACGACTAGAAACAATTAGATAGGATAACATCGAGCTATCACCATGAATCTCCGGGAGAATGGACAAGATTTAGAAGGAACTCTACTTCGGTCTTCAAATGACGACTAGAAACACCACCAAAATTAAAGAGATACTCCGGGAGAATGAAAAACAGAGAGGTTGAGCCAACAATGAAATGATTCGAAATCGATCTTGGAAAAGCATCTGACTGATGAAATACATACTTACGTCACACTTTGAAAAGAATTGAGAATAGCTCCGGGGAAATTAGAAGAGTCAGGTAAGATCCTGGGAAAAGACCTGTGGGTTAGGGCCCACTGAAGAGATAGCACCGCTGGAAAGGGATGTTGAATGATAGATGATGCACCTAAGAACTGAAATATTTGACTGAGGTGACAACCTCGAATTAATTGGAACACCGACAAATCTCCCGAGATGACTTCGAACCCGTAATGATTGAATGGCGGAGGCAAATGAGCAAGGAGAACACTTGATCCAAGGAAAGAATATGATCAACACCAAAAAACTTGAATTGAGTGCATCGTAAAATAAAGGGATGAAGAATGACGAACGAGACGAGAACTCACCGGTTGAAATAATTGAGGGAAGACCGAAGAGACTCCACATGAATGAAATTGATGGTCGGAAGAAACTCTAACTCCGGGAATAATAGGGTGGGAGGGCGGAAAACAAAGGCAACTTGGAAGGGAAACCGACAACAATTTGAAGAGAAAACACCGTTGAAATAATTGATGAAAGAAAACAAAGACTTCGCATTTAGTAGAATGGATACTGACACGGACTCGTTCCGAGAAGAAGAACAGGAGGAGGGTGGGAAAACAAAGACAACTTCGGACAGGGAAACAACATCGATCGAAAATAGCTGAGGATTGAACTTGGCAACGATGAAGAGGCTCGAGTCAACTTGATGAGGAATGCACCGGATGAAAAGAGATGAGAACCAATGATCGAAAACCAATCATGGACCCTAAAGAAGATTTGAAGGAAGAGAAGTAATTCAAAACACCTACGCCAAGATTTCTCACCGTGAGCGATTTAAGGGCTAAGGAGTAAAAAGAATTCTACCTCCGATATAACTAGACTCAAAACAGTTTTCTTCTAGACTCAACAACGCCAAACTACACGATCAATCAAGGGGGCTCCTAGGGTCGGTCGAGGCTCGATACTAACTTATCACGCCCAATATGCCACCCTATCCAAAGGAACTCGACGGTCCCACCAAGGATAGACCCGATATTGAAACGCTTTTGCAAGGTGGATATCGCTACATCAACACTACATAATACATAGGATACATACATAAGGCACAAATGCCACAAGAATACATCAACATCACATACAGAGAACAACATCCACTACGGATGAAACATAAAAGTAAACTCAAACGACATCCACTCGCTAGCCCAGGCCGCACACCGAACCTATCCCCGATCAAGAAGAAGCGTAAGAAGAACTCAAGACAGGCAAGCATCGCTCTCGGCCATGATCATCGCAAACCTGTACCGCAATCGGTGGTGTAGTAATCAGAGCCACGAGGACTCAAAGAATCCCATTACCATGGGTATCAAGACTAGCAAAGCTCAAATGGGAAAGGAAGGGGTAAAGTGGTGAGGTTGCAGCAGCGACTAAGCATATATGGTGGCTAACATACGCAAAAGAGAGCGAAGAGAAACAAAGGAACGGTCGTCAACTAGTAATGATCAAGAAGTGATCCTGAACTCCTACTTACGCCGACATAACCGTAAAACCGTGTTCTCCTCTTGATCAACCCCAAAAGAGACACTCACGGTTACGCACACGGTTGGTGTATTTTAATTGAGATCCACTTCGGTTTTCTACAACCGACATTAACAAATTCCCATCTGCCACATAATCAAGGGCACGGCTTTCGAAAAGTTCAAACCCCGCAGGGTGTCCCAACTTAGCCCATGATAAGCTCTCGCGATCAACGAAGGATATTCCTTCTCCCTTGAAGACCCGATCAGTCTCGAATCCTGCCACAAGACATTTCACAAGAATAAAACAAGACCTGCAAGACCTCTCCTGCGTGCCGACACCTCGATAGTAGCTGCACAGATCTCGCCTCAAAGCCACGCATCGATGAGCAGTACGTGACGGGCAACCGACGATACCCCAAGTTGCCTCGGGCGGCACCGCAAGTGGTTCTAGTTTGGACCAACACTTAGACAAGCATTGGCCCGGGGCTAAATAAAGATGACCCTTGAGAGCTGATTCCCAAGGGAAAAGGTGATAGGTCGGCAAATGGTAAAACCAATGTTGGGCCTTGCCGAAAAGTCTTATTCAAAGCGAACTGTCAAGGGGTCCCATAAATCACCCGACCGCTGCTAGGGACGCAAAATCCGGGAACATAATACCGATATGACGGAAACTAGGGCGCAAGAGTGGAACAAAACACCAGTGCATAAGGCCGAGCCTTCCACCCTTTACCAAGTATATAGATGTATTAATTAAATAAGATATATTGTGATATCCCAACAAGTAAACATGTTCCAACAAGGAACAACATCTCCATGTTCCAACAAGGAACAAACTTCATCTTCACCGCAACTAACAACGCTATAAGAGGGGCTGAGCAAAGCGGTAACATAGCCAAACAACGGTTTGCTAGGAAGGGTGAAAAGGTTAGAGGTCGACATGGCAATTTGGGTTGGCTTGATAAACAAGTAATAGGTAGCGCAGCATAGCGATAGAACGAAGCAACTAGCATAGCAATGATAGTAGTGAGATCCAGTGTAGCGGTCATCTTGCCTCGAAATCCCGCAAGGAAGAAGAACGAGTCCATGAAGAAGATGAACGGATGAAGCCGAACCAAGCGTAGACGAACGAATCTCACGATCGCAACGAAACAGGAAATAACAAGAAGAAGCACACAACATAGTAAACACACCACATGAACAAGAAATGATGCACAACAAGCATGATGCATGACAAAGCTACATGGAGCTACTCATGGCAAGAGATGATGCAAACAAGAGCAACACATCAAAGCAAGTTTAAATGAGGCCGAACAACATAGAACAATTCCAGAAGTCCTCATATGCAAATTTCGAAATTGGTCCAGATCTGAATAAACCTTATGTTCAAGTTGTTAAACAGCAAGTTAAGATGCACCACGATGATCTACACGAAATTCTAGTCAAGTTACATATAAAGTTCATTAGATTCGGAGCTACGGCCTAGAAGATATGAGCAAAACAAGTTAAACATGGCATTGAAGCAAAATGCACCCAAACATCAAGCAAACACCTCAAAACAAGGATGCAACATGATAATATGAAACTACATGCAAAATCAAGCAAGTTCCATATAGAGCACACTCAAAACGGAGCAACGGTTCAACACATACACCATATACAAGTTATGACAACAATCTGTCCAAAACAGCAAGTAGGCATATTGCAAGCATCAAAACAACATGTTACAGCAACTTAACATGAAAACAATAGGCATGGGCATGATTTACAGGTAAAGAATTACAAAACATGAACACTGAGCTATCTCCAGAAATGACTAGAACATGCTCAAACACACATGGCAAGATTGCAAATAATAATAGCCAGACTTTGGGTGAAATAACATCAAAGTTGCAATGTTTAGAGCTATCAAACAACATGTTACAGGAACTTATCATGGCAAACAAAGGCATGGAATGAATCTACTAATTGCATAAAACAAAAGTCCCTTACTGACCAAAAGCCAAAAAGGATCAGAAGATATGATGGCACCCACGTAAACATGGCAAGTTATATTACATATTCAAACATGGCAGGAACAACGATGAGTAGGCATGTTGGTGAGCTTGAACCACTCACCACAGAGCATAACATGACATGGAAAGGCAATCAACAGTAAGAAGACATGGCATAGAAGCTATACATGGCAATAACAACATCATAGCATGCCTGGATCAACTACAACAACCTTGGCAAAATTGAATAACATGTAAACAATCTGCCAGGAAACATTTTATAGCAAAAGTAGAGCTCGATTGACACAAGCTATGGCACTCCATAATTGCAAACAAGGACATGGATGGATATAGAAAGACATGTATAACAAAACATCCTTAATTAAGTATCTCAAAATATGCATGGATCTCTCTAGCATCAAGTAAACATGACATCAAAATATCGCAAAAGGTACGAAATCAGCAACATCAAGACACCTAGTTTGCATGCTTGTGCTAGTCACCATAGAGATCACAAAAATACATGGCATACACCCCTGGAAAGATGGCATGGCATATTACAAAACACATGTAGAACTCAAGATCATAGGGTGCACACATCAATCATGGCAAAAATGACAAAAGTGCATGTTCTGATAAAAATCAGAAACTAACATCACATAGCACTCTTCCAACAGCATTTCGGGCATCAAGATGAGCTCAAATGAAAATGATGCAATGAGATGAAATGATTTACTCATCGAGACGAACATTTCGACATATTACATGCGCAAAACGGAGCAACGGCGACAGAGTTATGATGCGATTAAAATGCACAAAATATTGATGTAAACGGGACTTAGTGGATTTTCAGAGAGGAGGAAAGAAGTCAACCGAGGCACGGACTTCGGCGCAGGGCCGGACCTCGCCGGAATTTCGCCGGAGATCGGGAGGAGGCCGGGAGGGCCGAGAAGGACCGGAGAGGCGGATCCGCCGCCGCTCACCGGATCCGCCGAGCGGACTGGCAGCGGGCGAGGGCGCGGTGGTCGGGCGGATCCGCCGGGTCGGAGCTGGCGGCGGCGGGCGGCTATGGAGGCGGGCGGCCGCCGGGCGAGGAGGAGGAGGCGGGCGCGCGAGAGAGGCAAGGCGGAGGCGGCGGGCGCCGCGATCGACCGGGCGGCGGCGCGCGAGGACGGTGGCGATGCAAAATGGGCGGGGGCGGCGGCGAACGCCGCCGGGCTGGCGGGCGGCGAAGCGCTGCCGGTCAACGGCGGCGGCGGCGGGCGAAGCGGTGCTCGGGCGCTGGGCGCCCAAAGGCGCAAGCGAACGGGCTACGCGGGGCCAGCTTCCTGCCCCGGCTGGGCCTTGGTGGGCGGGCGCGGAGCCCACGGGCAAGGCGGGATTGGTGCAGACGGCGGCGCTGGAGTGTCCGGCAGCGCGCGACATGTCCGGCCGGGCGAGAGGAGGAGTAGACTAGGGCTGATCGCATAAAATCCGGAGGGGATCACATATTTATAGGTAGAGGGAGCTAGGAGAGTCCAAACGAGGTGCGGAGCTGCCATGCGATCGTGATCGAACGATCGAGAGCATGGAGGGAGTTTGCTGGGTTTTGGGCCACTTAGAAAGGGGAGTTGGCTGCAACAAAGAGGCTTACGGTTACCCTGCTAACCGTTGAGTACCAAACGACCTCCAAATGATCCGAACTTGATAGCGGTTCACCGTGCTATACCAAGGCCGCTGACAAACCTCGGTCCATTCCGAGACCGCTTAACACCCGCATGAAAAAGAGGTAAAGGGGGCGCCGAGACATAGGAGTGCCGGATTGCAAAACGGACAATGTGGAAAATGCTCGATGCATGAGACGTAACACGATGCAAGATGCGATGCACATGATGACATTATATGAAATGCATATGATGACAAGGCAAAGTGCAACACGCAAGCAAATGACATGGCAAAGACGGCGAATAACCTCGCGTACACCGCGATCAATCCGGGCGCATAAAGGAATTCAAGGAGTACCGATGCAAGGGACGCCCGGAGAAGGAAGAGGACGCAGCGCGTGGGTTCGCAACCCACGTGTACTGCATCCAGTGATGGTGAGTTGCACAGAAGCGCCAAACAACGCTTCCCGCGCTACATTTCCGTGGACCAGGGAAGGAGCTGCTAATCGACATACACGATGGGGACCGCGGCACCACTCATCATCACGGACCCTTTGTCGCAAAGTATTCTCAGTAGTTGGTTCTATCGGGCCATCAAGGCCAATGATGCAGCTGAGCCAGTGAAGTCTCGTGAAGCCCGCCGCCCCACGCCAAGAAAATCCATCACCGCTCGGGCTCTGCATCATTCCGCCACGTGGTCGCTCCCGGTCTGGGGCTGACATCTTGGGGCTACCGCCACCGTGACGCCGCCGACAAGGTCACCAAGTGGGTGGAAGTGGAAGCTGTTCACACCATCCCACCCGGTCCGGGTCAAGTTCATCAGGCATCGTGAGCCGCTTCGAGTCCCCAACCGCATCATCACCGATAACGGTTCGCAGTTCACCAGTAACCTCTTCAAAACCTACTGTGCTAACCTTGGAACGCAGATTTGCTATGCTTCGGTGGCGCACCCCAGGAGCAATGGTCAGGCCGAACGCGCCAACGCAGAGGTCCTTAGGGGCCTCAAGACCTGGACCTTCAAGAAGAAGCTCGAGGCCTGTGGCAGGGGCTGGCACGGCGAGCTCCAGTCCGTGTTGTGGTCCATTCGCACCACCTCCACCAAGCCAACGGGCGAGACCCCATTCTTCCTTGTCTATGGAGCTGAAACGGTCCTTCCTCATGAGGTCAAGCATCGCTCTGCACGGGTCCTGGCGTTCGATGAAACGCAGCAGGACGCCATGCGGGGGATGGACCTCGTGCTGGGGGAGGAGCATCATCGCGAAGCTGCACTGAGGACGGCAAGGTACCAGAAAGCGCCTGCAGCGATACCATCGCTGAACATCCGCCTCCAGATGCTCGAGACAGTGACCTCATCCCGAGGCGGGTCTCTCTGTGGAAGGGCTGCATAAGCTTTCACCCATGTGGGAGGGCTCGTTCAAGGTCGCCCACATCTCTGTGCCTCGCGCCAGGCGCCTGGAGATGCAGGACGGATACCCATCCGTAACACCGGAACATCCAAAGCACTTCCGTAAGTTCTAATCATGAAGCAAGGCCCGTGTCCGTGAATAATCGCCGCCCATGATACTCTCACGTAATAATGAGGGGCTGTACACACCCCGAGTCTCGTGAGCGCCGCCCAGCCCCTGGGCTCCCTCCCACGCCTAGTGGCAACACTTATTCGCCAAGGCTGATGAGAAGACTTGAAGACTAGATTAGATGCCGGACGCGCTTTTCATTTGCTTTCCGTGGTTGGCTCGCTTCCTTAATTGAAGTTTGATTTGGGTGTTCCTTACACCATTCCCTCGCCTACCGCATTTTCTGGCTCCTGCTTCGCTGTGTCTCTCTCTCGCGACTCGCGAGGGGGGCTAGGCAGGTGCCCTCGATGAGCTTTTTCTTCTCTTTGCCTTCTCGCGAGCCACCCTCGCTCGAGCCCAAAAGCTGACGATCTCCTAATCCGCGCTCCCACGGGTACCGTGGATACAAAGTGTCGAGTCAAGGCTTGGGTGAGTGACAAATCTCCGCAAACTCCCTAACGATTTTTTGCAGTTCCTGAGCAATCGCAGACCACAAGGTCAAGATGGACACAAGGAAATAAACGCCTCACAAGGAGGAGGGTGCCCCAATGCACCAAAGGTTATCATTGCACAAAATAGCCACACAACACCAAAACAACAAGCGAATATAATGGTTAATAAGTTATGATTCATACACGCCTCCCGGCCCATACTGGTTTCATTTCGATGCAGGAAGAAAAAGGGAACATAACAAAGCGGTGTCGCTTCGCAGAGCCGACGGAGGCAGGCCTTGGCGGCGCCTTGGGTCTAGTCTCACCTCTCGCTTCACCGACGCAAGAAAGCGACGACGACCCGCTACCACTCAAGGCGCTGGCGCGACGGCTGGTCAAGGCCGCCGCTGAACTGCTACCAAGGGAGGAGCCCCAGCCGACGAGGCGCGGCCGCGGGCTCGCTTTCTCCACCTCGCCCCGCCATCGCCAAGGCCAAGCACCTCTCGCCGTCAGCTCACCTCGACAGCATCCTCGCACAATAACCGCCTTCCCCTAACATCCTCACGAGAGGGTCGCTGTCAGTGTCAAACCGCGGATCTCGGTAGGGGGTCCCGAATGCAAGGCCTAGGTGGATTGTAACAGAGACAAGGGACACGATGTTTTTACCTGTTCGGCCCTCTCGATGGAGGTAATACCTACCCTTCTTGATTAATATTGATGATATGGGTAGTACAAGAGTAGATCTACCACGAGATCAAGGAGGCTAAACCCTAGAAGCTAGCCTATGGTATGATTGTTGTTCGTCCCTAAAGACTAAAACCCTCCGGTTTATATAGACATCGGATAGGTTAGGGTTACACAGAGTCGGGTTACCATGGTAGGAGATCTACATATCCGCATCGCCAAGCTTGCCTTCCACGCCAAGGAAAGTCCCATCCGGACACGGCACGTAAGTCTTCAATCTTGTATCTTCATAGTCTTGGAGTCCGCCGTGATGATAGTCCGCTATCCGGACACTTCCCTAGTCCGGACTCCTCAAGAGCTCCCTCGAACCAGGCTTCAATGACGATGAGTCCCGCGGCTGATCGTCTTCGCATTGCGAGGCGGGTTCTCCTCCGTGATACTTCATAGAAGGTCATGAACACAAGGATAGTGTCCGCTCGCAAAACAAGTTCCACATAACACCGTAGAGAGAATAATTTTTGCACGATCGCCGACGATTCCGCGCGCGTGACATCACACCACGGCCAGGCCTTTATATGAATCGTTTTACTGCTCCACCAGCGGTTTAGCGAGGCGGTTTCCTTGGCACGCCCTATCAAACCATAGATCGTGCCCCTTATTCCGGATCCTCATCAATACGGACGGGGTAACCCATCCGCCATTGATTACGGCGCTTGGGAAATAAGCGAGTTTACTCAGTGGTGGGGACGATAGCGTCTGGTCCATATAAGGGATAAGGATCCACCTTTTCACCCACGCCTTATTCCTCCTTTGCTTATCCATTTCACAAGACTCGAGCTCCAGCGCCTAGTCCGCACATCCCACCTCAACCTTCTCCAACCATGTCGAGCGGAGGCAGGTGGATGGCCTCCTCCGCATGAGGGGCACATCACAAGACTACGGGAAGCCGGATACTTGTCGTAACATCGCGACAAGCTTCCCGATGAGGGGCAGCTCATTCCACCCCGACCCCATGAGAGGGTGGTGTTTCTCCCCACTTCCTCCGCTGGACTAGGTTTTCTCTTCACCCATTTGTCCGGGGCTCATGTTCTACTACGGCTCGGACTTCCACGACTGGCCCCAATTTCATCCTCAACATCTCGGCGTTATCGTCAGGTGCGAGGCTTTCCTCTGCATCCAGCCCCACTTCGCTTATGGCTGAAGATCTTCAACGCCCAGCCAAGGTAGTGGGCGGCCATTGCCGGAGTGCGGAGGCACCATGGTTGGCAAGATGGCCAAAGTCCCATGGCTCAAGGCGCCTTCATGGAGACAATAAAGGTGGCAATCGGGTGGTTCTACATCACCGAGCCCTGCAACACCAAATGGGTGGCGGCCCCGAGTTCAGATCTGGCTTCCCCACACGGCCTCGCCATTGAAAGAGACGGGCCGACGGGGGAATTCGGACGAGACATCCGACTTCAAACATGCGTCCAAACCTGGTGGCCAAGAATCTTAGGCTTGTCGACGTAATCCAGGTGATGCTCATCCGCCGGATTCTCCCATGCCAACAACGGGCCTTTAACTTGTGGAGTTCGATCCGCAAGACAAAGACCGGTCTTGAGCCGCTCTTCGACACTACGCACGAAGACGCCTCGAAGGTGCTGTTCAAGGGCGCCAGGCACCAAAGATCCGCTACCAAAGATCGCGGTACAGCTCGCAGCGCCAAGCGGGCGAGGTAAGTTATTTTACCCTTTACGGACTCTTTTTCATAGATTGACTCTATGTGGGATCTAAAACTCCCTAATCTTGACAGATCTGGTCAAGACGCCCGGACAGATTAACCGTCTGCCTTTGCCGGAAGATCCGGAGGACGCCTGATTGACGGAGCATCGGCCCGCTACCGCACGTGGTGCCGAGAAGAAGGCCAAGAAGGAGGCCACGGAAATCGAAGGAGCTCCCCGACGCCAAAAGCCGCCGATTCGAGGAAGAATCTTCCAAGACGAGGAGGAAGAAGAAGAAGCCCTCCCCAACGGGGAACGAGAAGAAAAGGAAGGCCGCCTAACCGGGAGGCCGGAGGGTCCAAGAAGGAAGAACCTTCCTTGACTTCTCCACCAACGCCGACGACGATTTAGGAGGATTGGCCTACAAGGCCAAGCCTCGGCGCAGATCGTAAGTGTCCGGATACCCATGGCTTTTTATTATTGCAGAGTGTTCTCTAATGTCGAACAACCGCAGCCCGCCAAGGACGAAGTTCGCCGATTCATCGAAGCGGGTCCCTAGGCTCGCTGTAAATGGAGAGTACTTGCTTCGACCGCCTCCTCGCCACACCGCGGATGACGCCGCGGGGCCCAAGGGGGCTTGGTCAAGAGTAGGTAGCGCCGAGGTGCCACAAGGCAACCTCCCTGACTCAGCGCCTGGGGCAAGACCCTCAGGCTCTAAGCCCGACCTCGTCCGACTCCATGCCGGAACTATCACGCTTCCGCAAGTCCGCCAGCGGATCCTTCGCGAAGAAGGGTAAGACACCGTGTCCTCCGCCCAACCGAGGCACCAGATAGCTATGGAGGCGCTAACAGCGCTTCCATCGAGGAGGAACACCGAACTGCTATGAGTGCGGTGATCTCGACAGTTCAGTCCGCCAAGAGCGGACTCGATCAAGCTCGTACCAGCCTTCTAACAAAGCTTTGAGGTAAGTTTTAGAATATGTAAAAATATAACCGATAGACAGAGCTCTCGATGCTTAGTTCGGTGATCGAAAAGAAAAGCCGACTAAGGATCTAAAAAGATATACGCATGAGTCTAACATAAGTATGTCAATATGGGAATGTAGGTCGCGTTGTCGACCTTCAGCCAGACCGATCATGGAGGTCAATGTATTAAAGCGTAACCTCGAGCGGTCCGAGAACGAAGCTCGACAAGCCAAGAAGCAGCTCGAGGAAAAGGAAGGTAAGTAACACCTTATTAAAGAAAATACCTTATAGAAAAGGTTTTGGCTGCAAAAAGATAACAGGATAACTTGGTACTGCAGGGCCACGAACGAGGTGGCGACTTCAAGGAAGCGTGTCCGTGGTCAAAACAAAGCGGCTGCAAACGCCCGAGCGAGAGAAGGGGAGCCGCAGCTGGCGGAGGTGCGGCAAGAGCTCCAGATTCTCATGAAAACACAAGGGTTTGGAGCGTGACTCAAGACCCGAGAGTCCGAGCTTGCCTCGCTCTTGAGAGTGCCAAAGCTGCTAAGGCCGAGGCCCAAAAGCCTCCAAGAAATTGAAGCACTAAAGAAGATAGCGCGGTAAGGCATACTTTATGCAAAGCAAGAATGTAAAAGTCAATTACCCGTTACTTACCCAGATTCTGAGCTCTCCCGAGCATTCGCAGATTTGCCTCAGAGTGTGTCCGATGTCTGCCGTGATTCTACCGCGCCAAGGAGGGAGCTCAACGGAGAAGGTGTTCGTCTCAATATGCCGAGGCCGACATCCGGCAGTTCTTAAGCCACCAGCTGAAGCAGCTGGTCGAGCTCACAAGGTCGCCGAACAGTGCCATGAAGGGCCTCATAGTTCGGCCGTGGCCATTGGAAGCCATGCCCGGAGCTACTTTTGGGCTAGTGCGGGCGGCTGGTGGACGCCTGCCCAGAGATTGAAGTCATCAAGCGCCCGCTGAATTGAAGGTGTCCGCCGGGCCCTTGGCCGCTAAAGTGCACTTGGGCAAGCTGGATGCGAGAAGCTTGTGACGGACGGGCCACCAAAGGCAAGGAGCATCGCACGCTCAAATGTACTATGAGGGCCTCTCAAGGGTGCCCGCTAATAGCGGATGAGTGCTCCAAAGATGTAATTTTTAATAGACTCGCATTTGTTATCTTGTACGCTGAAAACTTGTTCATATGCGCTTAAGCAACGCTTGTTAATTTAAAATATTACCTTCCGTGGCCGCTTATCAAATTTGAGAGATGGCAAGTCGTTGGTTTCAGCCCCATGCCACGAAGTGCTGGGTGTTCGGATAAACTTGAGCACTCTTGTTCCCATTCTGGGTCCATCTAGGAGGCGCCAACGAACGTAACAAGGTAACCGGACTTATAATGCTTGAACACTCTCACTTAGCCATAGAATTCTATAATTTTAAATTTCGCGGCCCCTAGTATTCGAAGACCGAGTTCGCGCTATCCACGCCTTTGGCCGGACACCGTGCCTCGCCTAAGCGCATAAGTCTTTAGGGACCCAAAAACCTCTCTAACAGCGTATCGCCTCGCCTCTATCATGACGGTTAGTTTTATCTTTCTCCATCGAGGTGCTCACCCAGCATAACTGGGGCACAATCACAAGGTTCTCCCGGTGCTACCTTAGCCGATATAGCGGAACGAAGGTACCAAAACACGGAGCCGCAAACCCAACTATTGACCCAAGACATGATTCGAGCCAATTCATATAATGCTATAAGTTCGGTGCCGACTTGTGAAAGTGTTCGACTTATCACACCATAATTTTGGGATACTTAAGCCCTCGGTGTATTGGTCGCACTAAAGTGTACGGTTGCAACATGTCTTGAAATGAACATATGTATATATAAAGGAAGTAGAACAATAATAAGCAAAAGCTTTGTATTGTTTATTCAAAAAGGTACTGCAATGGAAGCGTAACGATACAAATAGTGCGATAAGCAAGGGATGGGACTATCTAACATGTCCTCTCCGTGGGTAAGCTGCCGGATGATATGTAAAACAGTATAATGCTCGTAATAGAGACCACTTGAACGCTCGACGTGGCTTTCCGCTTCCCTGGCTGTTGCATCGTGAGTTCGGCGATTCAAGTGCCGGACAGGACTTCTCAAAGACAGAGTCCTGAAAGTAAAAAAAAGGAAGAAAATAGGATAAAGAAGAAGGAAATGACACAAACGGGAGCCCCTGGTGCGGTCCAGCCGCATTCTTGGCGTGCCGTTGTCTTGCCCCTCCCCATATGCCCATGGTATCTCCAGAGCGTAATTATGTACGCTGAATACTAGCTTCGCAATTTTGCGAGGGCTGTTGGGGCCGGATTGCTACTCGGCTTGAATCGTGCTGTGCGCTTTGTTGCAGGTTACCCGGCGCGTTGGCGGTGTCCGGACGCTTAGTGGCCGGACTCGAATTGCCGTGAGAGGCTGCTTGCACCGGGCGCCATGAGGGCCGCCAGATGCTCCTCCGCTCGGAGAGAGCGCTCGTGTTTCCATTGACCGTGATTACTCTCCGTGGCCTCGCATCTTGAGCTTGAGGTATGCGAGTAGCGGCACCGCATTGAACTTTGAAAATGCGGTTCGTCCGGAAAAGGCATGATAGCCGCCATGAATTGGATGATGTCAAGATTAACTCTTCGCTCGAAGTTATCCGGAGATCCAAGACCACTTCGAGTGTGACCGAGCCTGCATAATTGGCCTCTACACCTGGTATGACGCCTTTAAAGGTCGCTTTGTAGGTTTAACTTGAGGGTCTATGCCCATTTTGGCGACCGTATCCTGATAAAGCAGGTTCAGGTTGCTACCGCCATCCATCAGACTCGTGAGGTGAACTGGCCAATAATTGGGCTAAGAACCAATGCGTGAAGCCGCCGTGACGGATGCTAGTGGGTGGTCCTTCGATCAAGGTGATCGGGCAGGAAGACCATGGGTTGAACTTTGGGGCGATTGGCTCCATCGCATATACGCCCCGTAGTGCACGCTCGCTCCCCTTTGGGTATGTGGGTTGCGATATCATGTTCACCGTCCGCACTTGTGTGGGAAAACCTTTCTGTCCTTTATTGTTCGGGCGGCCGGGCTCTTCCTCGCCATCGCTATGCAGCCCTTGTCATTGAGTTCGCACTAAACTTGCTCGCTTGTTTGAACACCCAACAATCCCTCGCTGGTGTGATTGGCTGGTTTTCTCGGGGTGCCATGTATTTGGCACAAGCGATCGAGTATGCGGTCCGTTGGACGGGCCCCGGTATTTCTTTTGAATGGCTTCTTCCATCGACCGGTTTAGAGCCTCGAATCCGCATTGACGGTCGATTCTTCAGTTATCGCCTGATGCGCGATTGTTCTGTTGCGACGCCGACCGCCATTGCTGTCCTTGGTATCCGGACTATCTGGATGTTTGGCTGTTGTTGCTTCGAGCTAGCCACCGTCCTCTCCCGCACAAAGCCACCATGAGGGTTGTGAGGGCTGCCATAGATTTCGCTTTTCCTGTCCTAGGTGCCGCAAGCCACCGTCGATGTTATGTTTGAAGGCTGCAAGGGCCTCTCGTGATCCGACAGTCAACGATTTGATTTTTCTTTGTTAGGAACCGAGTCCGTAATTGTCCGCCGATTCGTCTCGATCGCTGAATTATGTGGCTAAGGTCATCGGCGCCCCGTGGTCGCACGATGTGCCCGGAAGTTATCAAGGAATGCGCTTCCAGTGTCCTCCCAACAACCAATTGATTCTGCTAGCAAGCTATTGAGCCAATGTCGAGTTGGTCCTTTGCTTGAGTGGAGGTATTTGATGGCATGTAGATCATCACCATGGGCCATGTGGATATGGAGGAGATAATCCCATCCGCATCAGCAGATCTGTGGTACCATCGATGATTCGATGTTTACGGGCTAGAAGCCCTCGGGATTTGATGATCCATTACTTCATCCGTGAAGCATAGTGGTGTGCGCTCAGATATTATATCACGACGTAGCTCATATGAGCTTTGTTCATCGTGGTTTGGCCCGCCGGTTTTGTCAGATCCGCGCGACGGTAATCATCCCGTCGCTACGCCCACACGATCCATAGATCGATCTTGTATGTTTTGCCTTATCCTCCAATATATCTCACAAGTCCGGCGCTGCTTTTCGCGCCTTGCTACTTTTTGAGCGGCATCGGGTGTGGCTTGAGCGAGGGCCAAGAGGCTTTCTCGCAGCCACGGGTGGCCGGTCTGCCATGTCATGCATCGTGACTTGGGTGCTTCCTCTAGTCGAGGCAACGGCCCGCGCTTGGGGTAGCTTTGTAGGGCGCTCGAGTTCATACTTCGCTGCAAGGATTTCGGTCCATCCGCAGCCCAGCGTGATCCCCTGGTCAGCTCTAAGTTGTTGCTACTTTTTCTTGAGGCTGCTTGTCGCGGCTATAGGCCCGCGCTTGAAACGCACCTGTTCGGCGGATCCTCGTGCAAGACAAATTCATCGCCGCCGAGGCTTGCCTCATCTTCGGAGGGAGGCGATAATTATCGCCCTCAACCTTCTTCTTCCGCCAGACCGCTATGCGGGCTTGCTTCTCCCTCCTCCCCGCCGAGTCCTGCTGAGGGGCTCTTCGCACCGTCCGGGTGTTATTATCTCCGTGCCGAATCACCATTTTTATTGTATGGATTTAGAGCGGCGCCACGACGCCGCGCCTTGGGCTGTTTCTTGAGGGGTCATCCTCCGTTGTTCCATCGCTGTTCCCATCTTTTGGGATGTCCAAGATATATATGTCATATGACGAGGTGGCCTTCCAGCGGCCTCGTAGGCGCTGGTCTTGGTCGCCTCCGCTGCCGCCCATACCGCCGATGTCTTCGGAGTCGTAGTTCAGCATGTCGTGTTAGATCATCGACAGCGGCTACAAAGTGGTGGTGGTGGGCGCTGAATTTTTCGCCGTCTGCATCCCAACCTTTCCCGTCCGTAGTCCAGCCAGGCTCTCCGGATAAAGAGAGAGACTTTAGTGAATTCAGGATGTCACCAAAGGGCGAAAAGCTGAAAGATGTCCGCGGCAGTGAACTCCATGACCGGGCGCCCAATCGGATTCATTGGCGGGGCGCGCGAGGGTCGGAGTCCGGAGAGGAGTCCGCACCCTGGAGTCGAGGTCTTCGCAGCGACAGGATGGAGTTCGCCCAACCGCCAGAGAGATTGTAGCCCCGAGGCGGTGTCCAACCACTCGCCCTCGATCGGGGAATCCGCCCGGATTAAGGGTCGGGCGGCCGTAGTGCGGTCTGTGGCAATCGCTCGGCTGCAGAGCCAGATCATGCCCATCGAGACAAAGGTGGCGCTGCTATTGCGCTCGAATCCGTCAAGATCAAGTCTCCGCGATATCGCCATATAGTTTAAACTTCCATATCTCGACCGATGGCCAGGGCCGAAGCTGATTCGGCTCCAGATGGCTGCTTTAATTGGCCCGCAGCGCAAAGCTGCTGACACGAAGATCTGTCCGGGAGAAAAGTCTCACCTGACCGCTCTGCTGTTGATGATCAAGGAGCCATCAGCCTATCGGCGACGCATACGAGGAACTTCAATCAAAGCACCAATGTCGGTGTCAAACCGCGGATCTCGGGTAGGGGGTCCCGAATCAAGCGCCTAGGCGGATGGTAACAGAGACAAGGACACGATGTTTTTACCCAGGTTCGGGCCCTCTCGATGGAGGTAATACCTTACCCTTCTTGATTAATATTGATGATATGGGTAGTACAAGAGTAGATCTACCACGAGATCAAGGAGGCTAAACCCTAGAAGCTAGCCTATGGTATGATTGTTGTTCGCCCCACGGACTCAAAACCTCCGTTTATATAGACACCTGATAGGTTAGGGTTACACAGTCGGTTACAATGGTAGGATATCTACATATCCGCATCGCCAAGCTTGCCTTCCACGCCAAGGAAAGTCCCATCCTGACACGGACGAAGTCTTCAATCTTGTATCTTCATAGTCTTGGAGTCCGCCGTGACGATAGTCCGCTATCCGACACCCCTAGTCCGGGACTCCTCACTGCTGCCATTAACTTGAAGTGGAGGGTGCACCGCTCGCCTGTGCCACATGCGCGCGTAACGCTCGCCAACCGTGGGCCAGAGCTATGTTGCCCGTGGACGGAGACCTCGATCATGACCCAAGAAGCTCCGGCTAGCAAGAACTGCCCACTCAGCAGCCAGAGCCCGCCTTGGCCAAGGCCAACAACTCGCTTCAAGAAGAAGCGGGGAGCTGCAGCCAGCTGCCGACCGGATCCTCCGACCGCACAACGAACTCCGTAAGCACCTTCCGACGATGGAACCACTGGTCGGGAGGCCGCAACCACAGTAAGGCCTCCTTTCGCCGACAGGACTATCGCGACCAGAGCGACCTTCTTCCACAGATCACGCGGCGCCACTCGAGAGCGGGGGGCCATGGCGGGGTCGCGCATACTTGCGAGGGCAGCCACGCCCTTTCTGGGCGCCGGGGAGCTGGGTCCCTCCCGAGGGGCCTTTTGCCTTTCTCCGCAAGCGGAGAACCTCTTCAACGGCGCCATTGCTGCGAAGTGTGGAGCAAGGAGGAAGAAGCGCAGTGGACTAAGAAGGGATGGGCTACGGGCCTCGCCTCCCCATTTATAGTGGAAGAAGGCCAACCGCACCTCCCACGCATCACAGGTAATGATGGCTTTCTTGCATGCCGCAGGGACTTCGCAGCAAGCAATTGTCGAGGCAGCATGGGGAAGTGGAGACGCCCACGCCCAATCAACCGCCACACATCACCAAGGTCAAGAGGTTTTGGAGCCCGCGGCGCGCACACGCTGGCCCTTGGCTTCGCCGCGGAAGCCAACCCCGAGTGCACCTTTGGGCCCGGGGCTACTGTCGGTGTTCTGGGAACGGGTCCCCAGACTTGCTCGCCTCATGCCCACTTGGTGTGGCTTTGCTAGCAGGCATGTACGGGCCCATCTTCATCGACAAGGCATTCAAGACTCGCGAGGCGGATTTATGCAAGACCTCCTCAAGAGGGGCTCTCACCAGGCTGCCTCACGAGGAGCGGAGATATCAAGGCTGGGCAACCTCGCAGGCTCTCGTGGACGTGAGCCATGATGATCGATACCAGTGCAAAGGCCAAAGCGGCGCCAGCATGCGCGAAGGCCCTTCCTTGTTTCCTCTTTGGTGCTAAGGAGGCCAGCACAGGCGCGGAGTACCGAGGCACCAAGCAAAGGTTTCCATATCAGTGCAACGAGACCAAGACCAGCAGGCCAGCAGGACGGAGGTCACCAGGAGCCCAAGACGGTGTCACCACTGAGCTCTTTCACAGGCAAAGACCACTTTGTCGATAGCTTGTACTAGCTGTCCCTTTCAAAATTGCCCTGCCATTGTTAGCTTCCTTCCCGCCTCAATTTTTGGGAGAGGACCAGGCCTATATAAGTAGAACTAGCCACCACCAAAGGGTGTAACTTGATCTGATCTCGATCGAGTCCTCACCCCCACAAGTTCGGACAAACACAAGAACACCTCAACCTCAGAGGCTGTTCTTCCCTTGTACTGCTTCATCATCAGCCCAAGAGGCAAAGCACCACCACCACACTAGAGTAGGGTATTACATCACAACGTGGCCCAAACCATTACAAATGTCGTGGTCTTCCGCGGTTATGCAGTTCGCCGAGTTCGTCTGCACAGATCTTAGCGAAGCTAGACGAGATCGGTAGGAGGAAAGAACTTCACGACACCCAGAGTTGGAACCTTAAGGGTTTTGGCTGAACCCCAGCTCCGACATGGACCATGTTATTTGGACACCGGAAGTGTTCCCGATAGTTCGATAAATCCGAGTGCCGGAGGTTACCGAACCCCGGGAAGTAATGGGCCTTAGTGGGCCTTATGGGAGAGAGAGGCAGAAGCCAGGAGGTGGCGCGCTTCCCAAAGGGGAGTCCGAGGGACTAGGGAAGGGGGCGCGCCCTCTTTCTCTCTCTCTCTCTCCTCTCCTTCCTTCTCTCTCCTCCCACTTGTACTAGGAAAGGGAGAGCCGATTCCACTTGGAGTAGGACTCCCCTGGGCGCTCCCCTAGGGCGTGGTCGGCCTCCTCCTCCCTCCTTATATACTGGGGAGGAGGCACCCCATAGACACACAAGTTGATCTTTGCTGCTGCAGCGTGCCCCTCCACAGTTTTCCACCTGCTCATATTGTCGTGAAGTGCTTAGGCGAGGCCTGTGGTCGGTAATCTTCATCATCACCACCACTGGCCAAGGCGGCTGATGAAACTTCTCTCAGTATCAACAGGATCAAGAGTTCAAGGGACGCCACTGCACAGGATCACCTCTCATCAGAGGTTGTTCTTCCTTGTAATCGTTCATCCTCAGCCCGAGAGGCAATCCACCACACCACACCGGAGTAGGGTATTACACTACACGGCGGTTCAACCAGATATAAACCTTGTGTCTTTGTTCGTGAGTTCGGCTATGTTGAGCCTTGAGATCATGGTGAGGGCGTGATCTAGGGGAGGAGAGATCGCAAGCGACTCCTGCAGTTCAAACCTCAAGGGTTTTGTCGAACCCGAACCGACACGTGCCGCAGCATGCTCGGTACTTGGATCGTTGATCGCCAAGACGCTTGACTACTATCAACCGCTAAGCATTAAACGCTCGCTTGGTTCACGAGGGTACGT
>JAHIAM010002099.1:0-29803 GCA_021605205.1 Aegilops longissima | reverse complement strand
AAAAGTGTTAGTCCAACAAGAGATATGCTGGTCATTAATTACCAAAACCACCTAGGGCAGCACTTGTGCTTTCACACGCTACCAGTATTCGGATGCACGCTTAGTACCAGTGGCTGGATATAGGTAGCCCCAATGTTAGACTCCCATGGCTGCTTAAAGTGTTACAGTTTATATAGTCCGGCCGCTGTTTTAGTTCGACGTAAGGATCACCTCCTTAATGGACCATGTCGGTGTCAAAACCGGCGGATCTCGGGTAGTAGGGGTCCCGAACTGCAAGGCCTAGGGCGGATGGTAACAGGAGACAAGGGACACGATGTTTTACCCAGGTTCGGGCCCTCTCGGATGGAGGTAAAACCCTCACGCCCCCCGCTTCGATTGATATTGATATTGTGGATGTTTATAAGAGTGGATCTACCACGAGATCAAGGAGGCTAAACCCCAGAAGCTAGCCTATGGTATGATTGTAAGGGTTGTTAGGATTGTAGTCCCACGGATTAAAGCCATCCGTTTATATAGACACCGGAGAGGGCTAGGGTTACATAGAGTCGGTTACAATGGTAGGAGATCTACATATCCGTACGCCAAGCTTGCCTTCCACGCTTATGGAAAGTCCTGGCCCGACACGGAGGGAAGTCTTCAATATTGTATCTTCATAGTCTTGGAGTCCGGTCGGCGATGATAGTCCGCCAATGATAGTTCGGCCGATGATGGTAGTCCGCTATCCTGGACACCACCTAATCCAGGACTCCTCAAGAGCTCTCGAACCGTGCTTCAATGACGATAAGTCCGCGTGATATTGCTTGGCATTGCAAGGCGGGTTCTCCTCCAAATGATAGAAGATTGTGAACACCAGGATAGTGTCCGCTCGCAAAATAAATTCCACATTCCATCGTAGAGAGAATAATAATATATACACAAGTTTCAATCACGACATTTTTGTGGCATGACGTCACACCACTACCAAGCCATTACTCGAATTGTTTTTTACTTTACCACCTCAGCGCATGAAGCTTAAGCGGTTTCTTGGCACGTCTTGTCAAGCAGATCGTGTTTCCTTAATCCGAGATTCTCATCAATACGGGCGTGGGTAACCCAACGCGCCATTGATGGTGACGCTTGGGAGATAAGCGAGTTTTACCAGTGCCGGTGGGGACGCGTAAGATTTCGCCTCGCCCATATAAGGGATAAGGATTCACCTTCTCACCCACGCCTTCTTCCTCCTTTGCTTATCCATCTCCGCTGACTCGAGCTCCAGCTACCAAGTTCGCGCATCTCGTCTCAACCTTCTCCGACCATGTCCTGGAGCGGAGGTAAATGGTTGGCCTCCACTGTTAAGGAGGAGCAATCGCCAAACCGGGCAATACCGGATACCTCTCCGGCGATATCGCCAGACGGCCGCCCGGCTAAGGGGCAGCTCATCCCCACCCCAGTGCCCCATGAGAGGGTTGTCTTTCTTCCCCACTTCCTCCGCTGGACTGGCTTTCCACTTCACCCGCTTTGTCCGGGGCCTCATGTTCTACTAATGCCTGGATTTCAAGGATCTAGCGCTTAACTTCATCCTCAACATCTCATGCGTTTATCGTCAGAGTGCGGCCTTCCTCCGCATCCATTTCCACTTCTGCTTGTGGCTCAAGACCTTCAATGTCAAGTCAAGGTAGTGAAGGGCATTCTGCCAGAGTGAGGAGGCGCCATGTTGGGCAAGATGCCCAACGCCCTTTGGTTCAAGGGCCTTCATGGAATCTGGCCAAGGGGTGGCATCGGGTGGTTCTATATCACCGAGTGGCGGACTTCTAAAATGGGCGGTGGCCCTGAGTTTAGATCTGGTATCCCCACGCAGCTCACCTCCCGGAAAGAGAAGGGCTTGCTGTAGGGGTAGTTTGAGTGAGCCGACGGACTCCAAGCTCCTGGGATCAAGAAGCTGGTGAAGAAGCTCAGCTGGTTAACGTGGAAGTCCAAGTCATGCTCGTCCGCGGACACTCCCATGCCAAGAGCGGCATTCAATCTATGGGAGTTCGATCCGAACAACACCAGGCGCCGAACAAGCTCTTCGACACAATGCACGAAGCTACGGGAAGAGCTCGTTCAAGGCGCTGAAGCCTCAAGATCTCGCAACTGAAGATCGCGGATTTGGTCAGAGCGCCAAGCCGACGAGGTAAGTGATTCTACCCTTTATGGGACACTTGTTTTTCATAGTTTGACTCTATGCGGTTTTCCCTTCCCTTCCTTCGACAGACTCGGATGAGGAAGGCGAGCACATTACCCGTCTGGCCCTATGCCAGTAAAATCTAATGAGACGCTCATCTAGCGAGGTGCTTGTTCCAGCACCGCACGGGAAGCCGTAGAAGAAGGCCAAGAAGGAGGCCACAGGTGTGCTCGAAAGAGTGCCCGCTTTTGTGTCCGACGACTCGGGCACTCTCCTCCTCAAAAATGAGGAGGAGGAAGAGGATTCCCTTCCAGAGGAGGAGAGAGGAAGAGGAAGGCTTCTCAACGGGAAGGCCAAGGGTCCAAGAGGGGAAGGACTATTCTCGACAGCCTGGCCAACATCAACGCTGGGCGGAAGAAAGGCCTTCAAGGGCCAGGCCTTCGTGAGATCGTAAGTATCCGATTCTGAATGATTTATAATTTCTTTTTCTGTGTCACATAGTGTCATTTCTAATGCCGCATGCCGCCTCGTAGTCCGCTGCTGATGATCTCCCGCTTCATCAAGCGGGTCGTTGGCTCCGTCGGATGTAGACTCCATCCCGACCGCTTCCCTACCCTCGCGACACCGAGGACGCCTGAGTGGGATCCCCAAGAAGGGACCCATCAGGGGAGGCTCCGAGGCGCCAAGGCGCCCTCCGGACTTTGCGCGGACTCAACAACAGAACCCGCAGTGGTTCCGGGTCCGCCGGGCGGCCCCTTCGGAGCTAAGGGCAAGACCGTGACGCTGCGAAGCCTGGCCCAACCGGAGGCGCCGGACAATTTGTTGGAGGCGCTGCAGAGCGTCTATCGAGGAAGAACACCGCACTATTATGAGTGCGGTGATCTGTAGAGGTGCAGTTCGCACAAGAGCGGGCTGACCGAAGCTCGCAGTAGCCTTCTATCAAAGCTTTGAGGTAAGTAGTTAAAAATATGCAATGTAATACAAGCATAGACAAGAGAGCTCCCCGATGCTCTGGGTTCCGTGTTCGGAAAGAAAAGCCGGATCGAGGATCTAAAAATAAGATATACTAGGGTTGCTAAAAATTATGTCAATATGGGTTGCAGGTTACGCTGTCGACCTCCGCCAGTGACTGAACATGGGAGGTCGGTTGCTTGAAGCAGATTTCGAGTGGTCCGAGTGAGCTCGGGCAAGGCTTAGGAAGCAGCTCCAGACAAAGAAGGTGAGTAACACCACTTTGAACTTGTACCTTACGTAAAAGGATTTAGGTTGCAAACAAAAAATAACAAGGATAATATACTGCACGCCGGGTCCACGAACGAGGTGACGGGCTCAAGGAGGCTGTTCCATGGTGAACGCAATGTGCTAACACAACGGGCAGAGCGAGAAAAGCAGGAGGCGCGTTGTTATGTGGTTCAGCAAGGCTCAGTGCTCTCATGGAAAAGCATGAGAGTTTGGAGCGTGACTCAAAGACTAGAGAGTCCGAGCTTCGCTCGCCTCGAAAGTGCTCAAAACCGCCAAGGCCGAGGGCCCATAAGTCCCTTCAGGAGATTGAGTTGATGAGGAAGATATAAGGGTAAGGCATTTTTCATGCAAAGCAAGCATGTGAATGTAAATTACGTGTTACTATCTATCCGAATCTGAGGCTCAGGCGTATGCAGATCTGCCAGAAGAGCGTCTCGATGTCGCCAGCATTCTACCGAGTAGGGGAGGGGAGTATAACGAGAAGGTCTTCTGGTCTCGGTGATGCTAAGAGGCCGCCATCCGGCGTTTTCTAGCGACCAGTCAAGCAGCTGGTCGAGCTCCACAAGGTGGCCGAAAGCAAGTTGATGAAGGGCCTCATAGGTCCGCCAGGCCTCGGAGAGAGGCCATGCCCTGGAGCTACTTCGCCTCGGCGACGGCTGGTGGATGCGGCCCTCGGGTGGAGGTTACTGCGTCCATCAGATTGAAGGTGCTCGCCGGCCCTTGCCCGCAAAAGGTGCATTGGGGCAAGCTGGATGCGGAGAAGCTAATCACCGACGCACCACCAATGGGCAAGGAACATCGTATCACCCAAATCTACTATAAGGTTGTCCAAGGCAGCCCGCAAGATTGCGGATGAGTGCCCTGTGGATGTAATTTTTGAGTAAATTCGCAATGTGTTATCCTGTGCGCTGAAAACTTTGTTCATATGCGCTTAAGCAACGCTTGTTAATTTAAAATATTACCTTCTGTAAGGCCGCTTACATCTGAGAGATGGCAAGTCGTCTGCTTCAAATTTCCATGCCATTTAGTGTGGGGTGTTCGATAAACATGAGCTTCTAGTTCCCATTTTTGGGTCCATCGAGGAGGCGCCAACACAACGTAACTGTGCAACTGGACTTATAGTGCTTGGAACACTCTCACTTAGCCACAGAATTCTATAATTTTAAATTTCAAGCGAAGCTCTCAGTATTCGGAGGACCGAATGGGGCGCTATCCACGCCTTTCATTTGACATAATCCTGAACTTCACTGCGGCGAGGGTCTTTAGGGACCCGAAGGACCTCTCGAATAGCGACTAGTTCTCTCCTTTATCACGATGGGCCAGTTTTAGCTTTTCCATCGAGGCGTTAACTCCGCTCAACCGGGCGTTAATCGCAGTGGGTTCTCCCACATACCTTAGCCGATAGAACGGAACGTAAGGTGCCAAAAACATGGGAGCCAGCAAACCCAACTATTGACTCAAGACATGATTCAAGCCGATTCATATAATGCTATAAGTTCGGGGTGCCGACTTGTGAAAGTAAAAAGGACTTTATCACACCATAATGCGGAGAACATAAGCCTGAGTGTATTTGGCCGCACCAAAAGTGTAATGGATGCAACATGTCATAAATGAACATATATGTATATATAAGGTAATGCAATTATAGGCAAAAAGTGCTGCATTTTATTCGAGAAGATATTCTATGAGTGCGAATGATACAAATAATACGGAAAGCAAGGGATTGACGAATTAAAGGCGCCTTCCAGTGGGTAGGTCATGGAATGTTTGTATTTAATAAATTTAATGCTCGTGGATGGAGACCACCTGAGTGTTCGTCATGCGCTTCATTCTTCCCTGGCTGTTGCATCATGAGTTCGGCAGGGTCGCCACCGGACATAGTTCTGTAAAAGAAGAGAAAATAAAGAAAAAGAGACGACACTTGGGAGCCCCTGTGTGGTCGAACCGCACTGGTCTCTTGTGGTTGTGCCTTTCCCCTATGCCCATGGTATTCCAAAGCGTAATTATGTACGCGAGAGCTTGTCTTACAATTTTGCGAGGGTCGGGTTAAGGCCGATTGCCACGCATGCGTTTCGGAACGTGCTGTGGTCTTGCTTGATGTCGCCCGCGCGTTTGGTCGTGGTCCGTCGCTTAACGGGCCGGACTTCAGAATTGCCTTTAAAAGGCTGCTCAGTACTTCCGCCGCGTAGAGTCACCGTATGTTCCTCCGCTCGTGAGGGAGCGCTTCGTGTTTCCATTAACCGTGATGATCCATGAGGGCCTGGGTATCTTGAGCTTAAGGTGATAACGCGGCACCGCTGAATTTGTAAACGCGTTCGTCTGAAAGAGAGCATGATAGCCGCTATGAACGGGACTATGTCGAAGATTAACTCCTCGCCTCGAAATTATCCTGGATCCAAGACCACTTCCAGCGTAATCGAGCTCGTATAATTGGCTCGACACTGTATGACACCTTTGAAGGTTGTCTTTGTAGGTTTAATCTTGAAGGGTCTATGCCCATCTTGCGATCCATCCGACAAAGCGTGTTCAGTTACCGCCCATCGTGACTTCGTGAGGTGAAATCCATCGACCATTGGTCTAAAACCAATGCGGCGAATTCGCCATGGCGGATACGGTCGGATGGTCTCTTCGATCAAGGTGATCGGCAAGAGGACCATGGTTGAATTTTGGGCGATCGCTCCATCGCCAGATACGCCCTTTTAGTGCACGCTCCCCTCTTGGGAATATGCGTGATATCATGTTTACCGTCCAACTTGAGGGGGGAATCCTTTGTCCTCTCGTTGTTCGCTGCCGGGTTCTTTCGCCTGGGTAGCCCCTTGTCACGCGCAATTAATTTGCCTCTGCTTGAATACCCAACAACTCCGGTGGTTAGTCTTTTGGGTTCCATGTATTTGACAGAGGGTCCAAAGATTCGTCCAAATTGGACGGACCCGGAGGGTTCTTTGAATGGCTTTTCCCTGACCGGTTTGAGCCTCGAACCGCTGAGCGATCCCTATTGCCGCCGCCAAGTGGCGTTGTTTTGTTTCGACGCAACCTGCCATTGCGGTCCTTGGTATCCGGACCGCCGCGCCGAGGTTGTTGCCGGCCAGCTGTCCTCCCGCAGTAGGGCGGAGTGATGTGAGGGCTATGGATTTCGCTTCCCGCCCTAGGTGCCGGGCCACCACCCGGATGTTATGTTTGAAGGCAGCGAGGGCCCGATCCGGACAAGACATTTGATTTTTCTTTGTTAAGAACCGTCCAATTGCCCGCCGATTCGTCGCGCTGGATTATGTGGCTTAGGTCATTCACCGTGGTCGCACATATGTGCCCCGAAGTTGTCGAGGAACGGCTTCCAGATTTCCCAGATCCAATTGATTTCGCCGAGGCTGTTAAGCCAATGCCGAGCTGGTCCTTAAGCTTGAGCGGAGATATTTGATGGCGGAAGATTGCCGCCATGGGCCATGTGTATATGGAGAAGATAATCCTCAATCCAAACCGCTGGGTCTGGCAGCCATCGTAGGATTCGGGTTAACGGGTTTAAACCCTTCGTGGATTTGATGATCCATTACTTCATCGCGAAGCATAGTGGTGTGCGGCGCTCAGATGAGCAATATCGCGACGTAGCTCGAGAGAGCGTTGTTCGCTGTGTTCGGCCCGCCGAGAGTTATATCCGTGCGACGGTATTCGCTGGGTCTTGGGGCCCACGGATCCATAGATAGATCTGGATTGTCTTGCCTTGTCCTCCAATATATCTCGCAGTCCGGCGTGTTCCCCGCGGGCTTCATGCTTTTGAGCGATGCCGGGTACGGTTTGGTGGAGGGCTTGCACGCTCGCCGCGCCACGAGGTGGCCGGTCTGCCGACAGCGCCGGTGATGCAGGTTTGTACGCCTCCTCTAATCGGGAGCAACTTGCGCTTTGGGTAACTTTGAGGGGCGCTCGAGTTCATACTTTCGCACGAGGACCTCGGTCCATCCTGTCGGCCAGCAGGTCTTGATCAGCTTGCGATGTTGCGCTTTCTTTAGGATGTTTGCCGTGGCATAAGCCTCGCGCCGAACGCTCTTGTTCGACGGATCCTCAGTGCACGACGACTGCTGTCAGCCGAGGCTTGCCTCGCTCCGGAGGGAGGTAAGTAATTGTCATCCTCGACCTTCTTCATCTGCCGCCTCTCGTGAGGGCTTGCTTCGCCTCCTCCCGTGGCCGATCGTGGCCGAGGGAGTTGTCTTCGCACTTTCCGGGTGTTATTATCTCCCTGCCGAATCTCCATTCTTTCCGTGGGCGGATTTAGAGCGCGCACGACGCCGGCGCTTGGGCTGTTTTTTGAATCGCCTCGCTGCTTCTTCGCTTCCCTCTTTTTGGGGTGTCCACCATGTATATGCGTCGATGACGAGGTGGTCTTCAAAGTGTCCCGTAGGAGCTGGTCTTGGTAGTCTCCGCATCGCCGCCCATACCATCGATGTCTTCGGAGTCGTAGTCAGTAAGTCGGTTAAATCGCCGATGGCTACGGCGGGTGGTGGTAGGCTCAATTTCTTCATCGTCTGGTCCAACCGCCCCGCCGAAGTTCGCCAGGCTCTCCGGATAGCGAGACACTTCAGTGAATTTATGATATCGCCAAGGGCGAAAAGGAAAGATGTCCGCAGCGGTGAATTCCGGATCGGGCGCCCAATCGGATTCGACCGCGGGGCGCAGGAGGTTTGAGTCCGCAGAGTCCGCACCGGAGTCATGAGCTTTGCGCGGACAAGGTGTTCGCCCATCGCCAGAATTTGCTACTCCCGAGGCGGTGTCCAGCCATCCGCCCCGATCCAGCGATCGCCCGGACTACGGGTCGGAGCGGATTCGCAGGCGTTCTCCAAGGCGCTGTCCAGCTGCAGTAGTAGGGTCATGCCCATCGTGACAAAGACGCAGACGCCCGGCCGTGGCTCGATCCATCGAGATCAAGTCCTCGCGGATATCAGCCGAAGTTTAGGGTTTCAAACCTGACTCGACGTTGTATGAGCTTTCGGCTTCCAGATGGCTGCTGAAGGTTCAAAGGCGAAGCCGATCACGAACATCTCATTCCGGGGAGAAAAGTCTCACCCAGACTGGCGCCGCTGTTGATTGAAGAGGCCATCAAGTTTATCGGTGACTATACAGTAGGAACTCTCAATGAAAGCACCAATGTCGGTGTCAAACCGCGGATCTCGGTGGGGGCCCCGAATCTCAAGCTGCCTAGGCAGTATGGTAAAGGAGACAAGGGACACGACAGTTTTACCTGTGTTCGGGCCCTCTTGATGGAGGTAAAACCCTACGTCCTGCTGCTCGATTGATATTGGTATTGTGGATGTTTTCACAAGAGTGGATCTACCACGAGATCAAGGAGGCTAAAACCCTAGAAGCTAGCCTATGGTATGATTGTAAGGGTTGTTAGGATTGTAGTCCCACGGATTCAAAGCCATCCGGGTTTATATAGACACCGGAGAGGGATAGGGTTACATAGAGTCGGGTTACAATGGTAGGAGATCTACATATCCGTGATCGCCAAGCTTGCCTTCCACGCCAAGGAAAGTCCCATCCGACACGGGGAAGTCTTCAATCTTGTATCTTCATAGTCTTGGAGTCCGGTCGATGATGATAGTCCCGCCAATGATAGTTCGGCCGATGATGGTAGTTCAGCTATCCGGACACCCCTAATCCAGACTCCCTCGCATCAAGACGTTAGATCAAGTGTGATTAAGCATATTTTTCATAACACCCCCAAGATTGTATGCGTGGGTAAAGCCAACGATCGCTAACTTTCGGATTACATATTCATATATATATATATAATAAACGGCTATCAGTGGGACACAATCATATTTTCGTGCAAACAGTATAAATATTGTCTCATAATCAAAATAAACATTGTTTTTACAATGATTCAATCATCACTTGAACAAGACATTCTTCGAGCATCGCACCTCATTAGGCGGGCACCTTCGGTCGACTCGTGCCAAGTAGTGCTCACCGGATATTGGCCCCCGCCGGATCCTGGGTCGCTATAATGGTGGCCTCCATATCCGTCCAATAGGTTTTTAACGCTGGCAAGAGCCATTCGTGGCACCTCTATGCACGCCTCGAATTCCTCATGGCGCCGATCCGAGGTAACGGCCTCAAGGAATTGTTGCACCAAGCCAAAATAATCGCCCAAATTTTGGGCTCTTCGCCAAAGATGGTCTATTACGCATCGCATTGCAAGCCCGGACAACCTGTGGAGGTTCCGCACACAGAGCCATCTTGTAACTTAACGGCAGCGGGCGCGAGTGGGGAGCATTGAATTATGCACCAAAAAGCTTCTCCACTTCCTTATCACCGATCTCAAGAACTTGGCAACGCCAGCTGTATCTTCGCTAATTGCGATATCGAAGGCCCTCAGGACTCCAGCTCGTCCATCCGTGGGAGCTGCACTTGGATCGAAAAACTTCGTCTGCAGTAAGTAGGAGCCTCTACCGCGATTTTACCGGCCCTTGAAGCTCCTCCGCCAGCACTCTCGAGCTCGGTCCAGTATTTCCTTGGTGGCATTAAGTGCCTTGTTCAGGTTAGTTAATTATCTTTATGCTCCTTTTTTAAGGAGCTCATACCGCCGTCAGCCGCATTTTTAACTCACATGCCATTTCAGCTATCTTTTCCTCGCTCTGACGAAGTGTACTTGTTCGCTTTTTCTCACCACTACTTCGCCGACAAGTAACCGCATTGCTAACCCGAAGCTTGTTTCTTGGCTCGGGCAAGTTCTCGCCTCAGTATTTCCATGACAACAGCACCATCTACAATCCCAACATATTACAATAATATCATGCCGCTTCCATATTTTCCTATATAAAGGAAGGAAGAGCACATACTTTTGTAATTTGTTCAGCCGCCGCTCACCAAGCATGATATCGGCATCAATCGATCCAATCTGCCTTGTTAGTTCTAAGAACTTCAACGACTGGTCGGCGGCCGGACCCATAGGTACCGTGACGGCTTTACGCCGCAATTATTGGTTTATGATCCTCCGCTTGCCGCTTAGGGCGGGCAACCGCAGTCCTCAGGGCTACTATCTATATGGAGCACACCTAGTGCATGCCTCTACAAGCAAAAGAATGGTGCATTCTTCACTACATACCCCAAATCCTCCTCGAGTGCTTGTAAATGTTTATTCAAACCGCTTAGTAGCGGATGAAATATTCTTAAGCACTGCGGTTCATTAATGAGCTGGTGCTCCTCCGAGAGCGCAGCTCAGCCCAAAGAGGGCTCACAAGACGTCTGACCTGACGCTGAACTCAGGCCGGACCTTCCCATCGCCTGCTGGAGCCAAACGCTCCGGCTCAGGGCGGCCGACGGATTGGCTTCCGTCAAGCTGCAGATCTGGACTCTCTCTCGTGATGACACTCGGTGTCGCCTGCCCATGAGCCGGAGAGGGTGGTGGGTCTGCTCCATCATCTCTCGAGGAAGATCCTCTCAAGACTAATCTATGTTGAGAAGAGCTGCTAGCCGGATCGAAAAAAGACGAATCCTGGTTATTAATCCAGAGAAAACACGGTAATTCTTCGAATTAACGATTGACTTACTTGGTTCGATGGAGGGCTGGGCTGCTACATGGCATGGCGCGGTGAGGGTGCCCGTCGGGCAGTGGCCTCGGGATACCTTTTTCCTTGTTTGGGCATCTCTCGCTCCAAGTCTTGAGGCAGCCTCTTCCGGCTGCTGGGAGGAGGCCTTAGCCTCCCCCTTCCGGACCATCCTCCTTAGGGGAGGTAATAATTCCCCCGGTTCGGATGCGAGCGTGAAGTTCGGCTTCTTCGTTTTTCCCTTTGTCTTTCCCTAAGGGCATTCGCTTGAGTACCCGCATAAGCATTCGACCATGGCAAGCCAGCGAGCTTCGGGAAGTGGCGCCGACACCTGATTCTTCCGCCTTGCTGAGCCATTCCTGGCCAATGGATGATTTTCAGAATAAACAATTATGACAAATACAAAACAAGGTGTCCGTATCAAGGTTACTTATTTGGGTATCTAGGCGATTGCAGCTTAGGGCCCGATCCTCGGTGGTGTCCGGACACTCTACTTTCGGTCCGAAGAATAATTTGTACATCCCTTCGAAGCTTCGTCAAGAAGTGCTTAATCAGTTCACTGACCCTCCGGATTGAACTCCCACATCCGGAGAGGTCTGGCGCTGGCACTAAGAATATCCGCCGGATTAACATCACTTGGTATTATGTCGACAAGATTAATATCCCTCTCAAGAAGCTCGGATGCGGTCAGGTAACATCGTACATCACCACCGGGCCCCCAATTCCGCCCTACGCCGGTCCAAGACGCTTAGTCAGGACGGAGGGCCCGAAAGGAACTCGGGGCGGCCACCCACTTTTGTGCCTCTCGGAGCTGTGACATAAAACCACCTCTCTACATACATCGGATACTTTTGGGAAAGAACCCTCCGCCATGGGGCATCGATGCTCGCTTGCCATTACGGCACTCTCAAGACTCGCATGTCGCCTCGATCATCTTCGGCTTCACATTGAAGGTCTGAGCCATAAGTCGGGCGTGGGGTGACATGGAGGAAGGCCTCGCACACTATAATAAACGATTTAGATATGGAGGATAGCGCCCGAGCTAGATCATGGAAATCCAACCCGTATTAGAACATGAGCCCCTCACAAAAGGATCGAGGGTGAGGCCCAAGCCATGGAGGAAGTGAGGGACAAATGCGACGCCTCATTAGGCTCGTGGGGATGACCTGCACCGAGCGGGAAGCCTGGCCGGATGTCGGCGGTCAAATATCCAACCGCCTTAAAGCTTCACAATGTCCTCCTCTTGAATCGAGGAGGCCACCCACCGCCTTGAGGGTTGGATTCGACAAATCGAGAAAGTAGAAGGCGTAAGGAAGTGGAAAAGAGGCATATGCCTGGCCCCTTTTATAAAGGGGAATATCAAGAGTCCTTAGGGTGACCGCATGGAGGTTTAATTCGACGGCACACCTAAGTCATACCAATGGTCGCTATGGGCTACGACGCCCGCATTAATGGAAGATCCCATAATAAAAGGAACACGGTTTTGGCCTCAACAGACGCGTTAATAAAACCGCCAGCGCAGACGAAGTCGAGGTGAGGCGAGAGGCACCGGTTCGTTGAACTGGGCCATGATGCGAAGGCACGACGGACTTAAGATTGCCAGCAGATCGATTTACGCTATGTTCCCTACAATGGTATGTGACGATCATCTTGCAGATCCGGACATGGTTTGAGTGTTCGATAATTACTTTGGAGTATTCGAGAAGGAACCTGCCTTGCAATGCGTCAAGACAAGATCGCGCTGCCAGACTCATCGCCATTGAAGCTTCTAGTTCGGGCCACCGAGGGAGTCCCGGATTAGGGGTATTCGACAGCCGGACTATATACATCGTCCGACTATTGAAGCGTGAAGATACAAGACTCAAGACTTCGCCCCTGTGACCGGATGGAACTCTCCTTAGCGTGGAAGGCAAGCTTTACATCCGGATATAGTATTTCCTTCCTTGTAACCGACTCCATGTAAGTTCCTAGCCCTCTCCGTGCCTATATAAACCGGAGAGGTTGGTCCTAGAAGCCCGATCACAATTACAATCATACCATCATAGGCTAGCTTCAGGGTTTAGCCTCACGCATCTCGTGGTAGATCTACTCTTGTACTACCCATATCTTCAATATTAATCAAGCAGTGAAGTAGGGTTTTACCTCCATCGAGAGGGCCCGAACCCGGTAAACATTGTGTCCCTTGCTTCCTGTTACCATCAGCCTAGACGCACAGATCGGGACCCCTACCCGAGATCCGCCGGTTTTGACAATCGATAACTTCCTCGGGCCTTCAGCTTCTTGTCGCAAAGACATCCGATCGATGTCTTTCAACTTGAAGTTGAGACTCAAGAAGACGAACTGATTCAGCAATGAGTTCAAGAGCTTGTGCCAGCAGAGGCTGCCAAGAACTCGTAACACTACATCAAGACAGACTTTTGGGTTCCTCACCGTCTGCCAAGATAGTTTTATCAGCTTTCTTGAGACCAATCAGGATGTCTCACTATCTTGAACCTTATCTCATTATTCTTTTACCATTGATAACGCTGGGATCGTTTCTCCAATATTTTGTCCGTGATTCTATAAGAGAAACAAGCGTATTACATCACATGTTTACTATGTTGTATATGAAACTCATTTTGGTAAATGAGTTCAAGTAGTAAAGTGGACAGGATAATAGCATGAAACAAACATATATCTATGTACCATGGTCACTTTATGGTCTATATCATTCTAGTTTTTGTTGCCAAATCAAGATAGAGACACGCTCAAATAATATTTGTTCAAGACAAAGCAGAAGATGAATATAAGTGTGGTAACTATAGAGCAATAACAACACTTGTAATGTGCATGACATGAGAACATAACTATTTATTCAATTGAAACGGAAATCAACATAGAGCAGGTTACAACAGCAAACTAGGCTTAAAGAAACAGTGTTTAAAACATAAATTGCATGCCCATTGAGTTTCATTTCCATCCTTCAAATTTGAAGATAGTTGGTATGAGTAAATACAGAATGCAAGAGCAAAGGAGTATGAACCATAGCTACAGAACCTCGACCGAGAAAAATCTTCTTCTCCTTAAGCGTTGAGTTGGGATTCGGAGTGGTGGTCCTCGTGTTTTGGGCAATCGCAGTTCCCTTACTAACGCTCGTGTTTGGGTGCTCTGTGGTGGAGACGGTGTCAGTGTCAACTGGAACTAGGTTACTATCTCCGCCGGGTTGGTGTTAGAAGGTGTAGCTGCCGTTCTTCCGTCCAACCGGGTAGGGGTACAATCATGTAGAGTCTGGGTTATGTGTGGTGGATCTGGTCCTTGGGCAAGTACAACCGTGGTTCTATCTCAGCATCAACTCGTAGCACTATCTTTCTCAAGACCGTTGTTACTCCTTAGATATCGCCATCACGCTCTCCAATTCAAATGGCTGATAAACAAGAAAAGTAATTGAAAGTATAGACATTGTATGATAGACAGTGCAATGGATAGTGGGGAATAAAAGAGGGCATGAAATAATTCATATTTATGTTGTCTAACCAAACAGATAGCATGACACAATTTCATATATGATGGCTAACTAAACAGATAGCATGACACAATTTCACATTATGATGGCTAACTAAAAGATGGAAAGACATAGTTCAAAATATGAGACTATGTAAACAGGATGACATGACATAACTATATAATGTGTTTATTAAATAGGTTGGCATGCCATAATTCACATACATTCACGGATAGAATGCCATAATTCAAAATATGATGACTGTAAACACTAAACAGTGATGAGATGATATAACTATATGATGTCTTTATTAAATGGGTTGCTATGCCATAATTCAGATAGATGATGTGTATGTACTATGTAAACATGATGGCATGATATAATTCAAATATATGATTTATATAGTAAGGCAAGTACAGATGGCAATCCATATATGATGTAAAAACTAAGCAATGCAAGACAACATGCATGACATGGGTAATATAACCCTGCCAAGTTTGAGCATAGACCTCGTGGGGAAATAGGAATGGTCATCGGCCTTCAATCCTCCTCTCGAGGAGCTCTCAGAATCAAAGAAGATGTCTCGCTTCAAAGGTAGCATTGTCTCGCCTCAATACCTTGTTTTCACTCCAGATACTTCCATCACCGCTTCAAATGGCTGATGCACAGAAGAGTAATATACAAACGCTTGTTGATAAATGGAACACGTAATACAAAAAATGATAGCATGATATAATTCACATACATGATGATTGGCTAACAGCATGGCATTGCATAATTCACATATATAATGCCTTTGTAACAAGATAGCATTGTATAATTCACATATATAATGTCTTGCAACAAGATGGCAATGCATAATTCACATATATGGTAATTAGACACCTAACAGTGTGGTATTCACACAAAGCATGTCTAAACTAATCAAATGACATAGCAATGCGAGACACCATACGCATCGATATGAGCAACATAAACTCGCCAAGTTAGAGCATACACCTGGGGAATAGGACTGGTCATCTGCCTCTCTAATCCTCCTCCGAGGAGCTATCCATAACCAGGAGATATGCCCTTCACCAGACAGCATAGTCCGCTCAAGACCTTGTTTTCACTCCAAAATTTGCCATCACCGTGTCAAATGGCTGATGCACACGAAGAGAAGTTGAATGTACTAACATTGTTGACAAATGTAATATGTAATGGAAAAAAGGATGGCCTGATATAATTTATATATAAGATGACTGCTAAGGTGATGGCATTGCAAAATTCACATATATGATGCCTCGGCTAAACAAGATGGCGTTGTATAATTCACATAAACGATGAATAAATTAAACAGATGGCATTCTCACAAAGGATGTCTAAACTAAGCATGACATATTTGATGTATAAAGTAAGCAATGCAAGACACCATATGCATGATATAACCAACATCATCATGCCAAGTTAGAGCGAAGACCTCTGGGGTAAATAGAGTTGTCTTCTCCTTCAATCCCCTCGTAACAGATATCTTCCTCTCGACATAATCCAAATGCGTGGAGGGGGCTGCCTTTGCGCCTACCATGGAGCGACGTCTACATGAAATTTTATTGCCACGCAAGGCTCGCCTCTTTGCTCTACATGTTCGGTTCCCATTGTTTACAATAACTGCCATGCATAGGAATAAAACATAGTGAGATTATGTAAGGAGTGCATGCAGAAATCCAGAGTGATGGTAGCAACCGTGGATAGACCCAAACCAATAATAGCAAAAGATAATGGCTTCAAGCAAAAAATGATAATGGCTTTACCGCTTGTTTCCCACCCAACATGAAACTCATAGTAGACACCGAGATTAACCAGCTAGTAGATAGATACTATTGATAGCGGCCCGATATATACCCCACAACCATTTAAAACTCAAGTTTGACCATTAGTTTGAGTCGACTCAGTCTAATCGTGAACAGGACGATAAAGTAGCATGTAATATTGTTGATGCATAACGTAAGGTGATTACGAAAGAGTGCGACTCTCTTATGGACCTGTAGTCCTCGAGGTCATCTCGCTCGGTTGATGATGGTAATGCAGTTTTCAAGATGCCAACAAGCGGGAAGAAGATCCGAGGCGGCGAAGACAGCCTGAGTCCGGATCCTCATGCTGTGTTGGACCCTTCTGTCTGTTGGAGCAATGAGCTGGGTGGACGACGCAAGCAGCAGAGCGGACAAACCACGCAAGGTTTTTTTGACAACTATCTCGAAGAGAAGTAATTTGTAAGGGCTCGCTTGAATTGGAGGATTCCAACAATGCAGGATAGGAAATAGACAGAATAGGATAGGAATGCACGCAAAATGTAGAATTTAAAACACAGGATTTCTCGCTAACTGGGTGTTTGATTCACAACAATTGGAAGATCACAGATGCAAAGAAGCATGGTGAGATTAAGTCAAACCACAAGAAAATGTACGGTTATAATGCTATTATGCTACTATCTCTTAGTCTTGTGCTTCATGAATAGGAATTTGAAAAGGAGGACAAGTGAAAATTAAAATTCCTACATTTTTCTTTCAAGGAGACACTAAAGGAACAAACTGTGTGCTCAATGGATAATATATATAACATGTAGAGTAAAAAGAGATGCAACAAGTGTATATATACCTCTTTGGCGTAAGCCATGTCGATCTCAGCGTGATTGGGTTGGCTGTGAGGATGCTCCGCTGACTTTGTCTGTTGAGGAGGGAAGAAGATCTTAGGCGCCCTGGAGATGGAGCCCGAGGTACGCTCCGCTGTGATGGAGGGTTTCATTGCTGGAGCAGCTCCGTGAGTTGTACGACATCGAGGCTGAAGCAGACAAGAGAGACAACGAACAACGTTAACCTGAGTGGAATTCTAATAGCATCTCCAATACATGACGAAAATACATAACCACAAAGTGCTAGATGTAAAATACATCAGCCGCTCTCTGAACTTAATCGATAAACGAACTTAATCTATCAAACTGAACTTAATTGTCAAAACTGAATTTTGCCGTCAAACTGAATTTTGCTCGTCGAAACCGAACGCACTAGCAAGGTGAGGCTACACGGCCGTCGATCGATTTTTTCATCTCTCGGTCACCGATTTTGCAGCCGTTGGATACGAAATCAAGGGCATGTGGTTCATCTTCAACCTCCACCTTCGAGCCGCCACCACCACCGGCCAAACAATGTTCTCCTCGTCGCAGGGCTACGCCCAAAACACTCCCCACCACCGTCCGCCGCCGCCCTGCCATCCTCTAGGCCCCCTGTGCAAGCCGCTTTTTCTCCGGCGATCCCCACGCCACCGCCTCGCCAACACCACCGCAAGTACCACCGCCCCATCCTCGAACCCTAAGATAGATAGTGGGTACTTCCCCAGAGCCCCCTTCCCGATGCGGTTGGTTCTTCCTTCACCCCGCGAGCCCCCCCACCCTCGAAAATCGATCGACCCAAAAGTCGATTCAACGATCAAGTGAAGCAATCGAGCAGCATCGCAAGCAAGAGCAAGAGCGAGAGCAAGCAAAGCGAGCAAGAGCAATAGCAAGAGCGTACTGTGCAGGGGACCGAGAGCAAGAGAAGAGCAAGAGCGCGAGAAGAGAGCTAAAGCAGCAGCAGCCCCATCGATGGGACGACGCCGCCGAGGAGCGACGCCATGGAGGAAGTGGTCGCGACGCCAGCAGGATGGAGTCGCTACTGGTCGGGTTTTGGACCGAAGCGCCGCAGCACCGAGATCGAATCAAGAAGAAAATGCGTGATTAGTGTACAACCTCTTTGGTGGCGCTGATTAGGCCGCAGCTTCATCCGAGGAAACGGTGATGATGATGCTCTTCCGGCAGCAGTGTGAAGACGGGTGGGAATGGAGGCATGCGCAAGACGAGGGGAACGCCGGGGCAGCTCCTTGGAGGTGGAGGACGGGTGGCTGAACCGGGGGACGATGAGATCGACGACGGATCCTCATCCGCACGGTGGATGAGGGACGCCGAGGTGTTGCTGTGGACGACGCGCAGGGAAGAGGCTCCGCTGGGTGGTGGACGAGCAGGTGTGGGGTTTCGCCGCTGTTTTCGCGCCCTTGTACGAATGGGTATGGATGGGATGGCGTGGGGGAACCATGGCTTAGAGACGCGCTTGTCCTAAATGTGGGTAAGTTATTAAAGTACCCCCACCGATTTGAGGCGGTTCTTTCGTTCAGGGGTACCACGGGCATTTCAGCGGTCGGGATTTCACAGAGGTGGAGTTTTCGCGTTGTAATTTCGGAATAGCAAGGCGCGGATTGAGATGGAGGAGTTGTTTGAGCACAACGAGACAAAGATATATCTTAAATATTTCGGCCAACAAGGCGCTGGTTGAAATTTTCGCAAGCCTAACGGTACTGTACCAAATCAATGCGCACTACAAATGTCATTCAAAACTTTGAATTCATGTTATGTTCAATTAAAATATTTCGCTACGTGTATAATGCATGCAACCTACTACTCAAATGAACGCTTTAGTGCATTCCAAACGATATACTACCGCTCAATATGAACTAAATTTGAATTCGCTTTCATTTGAATAAGATCTACAGAATGATTGTTGTGAAGTCAAAGCATTTGAATTTGCTTTCTGTTTTAATAAGATCTACAATCATCATTATTGTCAAGTTAAACCATCGCTTGTGTATTATCTTCACAGACACCACATGATTAGTCTCGAGTTACATATGAACTATGTGTACTATATGAACTCGAACTAGATTTTTGAATCCACTTTATTTTGATTTCAAATCACATTACATTTCTAGCTCTAGCTAGATCTTCATAATCTAAACCATGTCTCATATGTATAATGTGTTTATCACATTATGTATGGTGCCCCGCCTCTATGCCTACAAGTATTTAGATGTGAGTTGCAAACACCACACATTACCACAAATTCAAATAAAATGTGAGAATGTTCGATATATAGTATTGTTTAGATTGTTCGATATTTAGTTGTAAGCTGCAAACGCCACACATTATCACAAATTCAAATAAAATGTGAGATTGTTTGATGTATAGTATGGTTTAGATTGTTCGGCATTTAGTCGTGAGTTGCAAACGCCATGCATTATCACATTATGGTATAACATGTGCACAACACGTATCACCGCTATATTCATGCATGCAATGTTTAAAACACTATGATCTCCTATTCAAATATATGAATCCGCTTTCATATCAAATTATGATCTTTGTTAGTCTCTTACACCCACACAATCCTCTAACCTTTGTAGCTACCACTAACTTTCTCTCGCATGCACATGCCCTCCTCGCCTCCCTCCCTGCATTCTATCCACCGGCACATTCATTTTTTCTTTAGGTCGCTCTCCCGTAGTCTCCACAACTCCTTTCCTACACACACCGATCGATAAACCTCTCCAAATGATGCCTGCCTACAACATACACACACCTTCAATCTCCTCCTTATGTGTCCTTGCCTCGTGTCTCTCATACGGTCGTACACACGTAAACTCTCGCCTCTTTTCATCGATCTCACAACCGCACACCTCCCCTATCTAGCTAGTAGTTGGGCCTCTCGCACCACCTCCTAGCTCCATTCTCTCCTCGCTCATCCGTCTCACTGGGCCTTATTTGCCTCTAACAAATGGACGACACCGATCGATCTCTCGCTATACATATAGCTAGCTAGGTCCTTATAACTCGCTTTTACCCACACGCCAATCGATCTACCTCATTAGTTGTGTCTCTCCTTCCTCCGACAAACAACAATTGATCTACCGATCTAGTTAGGTTTGCTTACCAAACACATGGTTCCCTTCATCATCCATGGATGCGCCCGACAGATCTATCACGCATGTGCACACACGTAAACACATCCCCACTCTTATTGATAACATTGCAGTTCCACCCTCGCTTGTCTAGTAGGCCTCTCCCACCATCTTCGAGAAGCAACTCCATCACCCATCCAGACACTCTACCCTCCCTCTCCCTCCCTCTCTCTCTCTCTCTCTCTCTCTCTCTCTGTCCCATCATATTTCTTCCCTTCATTATGTATGGATGTCGACCGATCTCCTCAAGACATAGCTGGGTCTCTCCTTCAACACATATACGAGTCGTTTCTACCTCTATAGTTAGGCCTCCGCCACCCCCCCCCACCCCCCCCCCCCACACACACCGATACATCGAGCGCTAGTCATGTCTCCCTGCCACACACAAACTTGACATGTGCCCTCTAACGCCCAGTAGGCCACCGCCCTATATCTTTGACTTGCACACACACACAATTTCGATGGCTCTTTCATCGATCTCGCACCCACCCACTTGATCCTCTCTTCGACTTCTATCGATAGCTATGACCCTCCTCTCTTCTCGTGGATTGCTCGACCTCTATGTATGATATGGATAGGCCTCCATTTCACACACATTGCATGCAAAATTTTGTTTGAGATGTCATCGACACATATTCCCACAAATAATTCACTAAATCAACCCCCACCCCACCCCACCCCAAAACAAAAACACTCATCGAACGCTGTTTGTATCTCTCACACACACCCACGTAGGTGGGGACGCACGAAGAGAAGAGGTGCATGCACGGCGCATGTACTCACGCCTCTTTCCCAACCACACCAAGGGTACACGGTGGAGCCTATTTCAGATGAAAAGGCAGCCCACGTGGTAATTTGGCACGTAATCGTTGTCCACTTGGTGGAGGGAGGATCGCCTACCACGGGTGAACAAACAAATTGCAACTTGACGTGTTATGTTAAAAAAGAGGCAAACCATGGGGCCTACCTTAGAGGCAAGGCTCTATACACCGGAGTACTTTTGATGTGTCCCATCAACTCGCAGAACGAGGAGAAGCTTGCTTAGCACGCCTGCCTCCCCTGCCCACGGGCGCGGTGGCTCGCAGGATGAGGTGAAGCTTGCTCCGCCACGCCTCGCCTTCCTCGCCCATGCGCTGTGGCTCGCAGGACGAGGAGAAAATTTTACTACCCCCTCCGCTTACTCCTCGTCCCTACTACCTTGGTTATAGAGATTATATCATATTGTTTGGAATATATATGTCCTTTAGTAGATTTCAATATGAACTACTAGTACATACTCCAAACACTGATGTATATAGACGTATTTTAGAGTGTAGATTCACCATTTTGTTCAGTATGTAGCACTCTCCTCGCCTCGACCTCGCCCACGTGGTGACGTGCAGCAATTCATTCGGTCTCATATAGCCGTAACGATATATACTGCACTACCATTATTGCTCGATTTCCTCAAGAGGCTAAGAGCCAATCGCAAGGTTAATATTTTGGAGATGCCAAGCTAAAGGTTATAGGAGAACGAGTAGTAGGTGCCGGGCCATTTATAAATAAAGTTTTTTTCTTCAGTGGCACGACGCAATATGATAGGTTCATATGGAGAGAAAAGGAAACCGCCCACTATATACATAGTCGACGGGCCAGCCTACACGGTTGCTTGTCAAGTTGCTTCTCTTCACACTCTCGCACAAAACGATCGTGGGCCACATCTCTAACATCCCGCGGATCACGCCCGCTTGGGGAAGGGGTGGATGCTTAGTGTAGATGCGGTGGTTGCCGACGGGCGAAACCCACCGCCGGGCACGTCCCGATCAGGGGTCCCCGCCGCTTCTCTCACAAAGCCGTGTGAGGTTGCTCGCCCCCTTGCTCACCGCCGCGACGGGCAGTGCAGTTGCCGCCCCGCCGCCTCCTCAAGGTTGAGCTACGCCCCTCGTGCACAACTCCTTTACAAACGGGCTTGCACCATCGCCCCAGCCTGCCCACATCACTCCCTGTGGATATTTCTCTACTTTTGCCCCGCACATACCTCTACCGCTTCTATGATCAGATTTGTGATGAGTTTATGTCTCATCAACTAGTCCCAAGAATCTTATTCTAATCACGCTTCTTCAATTTCTTTGCCACAGGATGCTCATCTCGATTTTGGTGAAACTGCACAAAATGATCCGATGGTCAAAAGGTTGCAAACTTCATTTATTAGGAAGCTCAACGCTGCAAAGAAATTGAAGCCTGGTCAGGGTTCACGGTTCAAGGGCTAGGGACTGCATGGATCGCTTTTTTTTAGTTGCCTCTGCTCCAAAATAAGTGTCAACTTTAGTAGTAGTACAACTTTGTACTAAAGTTTGCACAAAGTTGAGACACTTATTTTGGAACGGAGGAGTATATATTTGCTATGATCTCATCAATCATTGAGATGCAATAGCATGCATGTTAGTCTCCTTTGTATTTGATGAAATGTTGCAACGGGCAACCTTGGACGCAAGATACATGTAATGTAAGCTCGAAGTTTCATAGCATTGTACAAATTTATCTCACGATAAATTACAAGACGCATTATACTAGTACTTCCTCCGCTCCTAAATATAAGTCTTTGTAGAGATTTCACCATGAACCACATGCGGATGTATATAGATGCATTTTAAGTGTAGATTCATTCATTTTGTTCCGTATGTAGTGGAATCTCTACAAAGACTTATCTACTAGTAATAGCTAGCCCCCACTACTAGGAATTCTCTATCCTCTCCTTGAGCCACATCATCAAAATTGATGTAGCCATAGATGAAGTAAATCAATCCATAATAGCCGTCTGATCTAGACGCTGAGAGGTTCAGACTAAGCCACATGCAAGCATGCAGAAATACCGTGGCACATGCATGTGAGTGGGTTTTAAATCACATCAACATGTTCACATGCAAGCATGCACCGTAGCATGCATGTAAGTGAGCTTTTAAGTCCCATTAACATGTCAAAAAGAAAATATAATCCCATTATGCAAGAGGAGTTGGCTGATCTTTTTCCTTACGTGATGATCTAAATGATGATGGGAGTTTATTTAGTTTGGCTACCACATTTGTCATGCGGTTATAGAGTTTTTTTAGTTCTATGAAATCGATAATTTTATGCAGAGAGATATACCATTGTTCTGCGGCAACGCCAACGGGACTCATCTAGTAATATTTAGGAACGGAGGGAGTACTATGTAAAGAGTTAGGTGTCGACGGTGATAGTGTGAGGTGGGCCATGTAATCACCGAGCCCAAGGTGCCACTGCTTCTTGCACGCCCACCTCAGAAGAATGGAGAAAATTGTAATCTAGTAGTAGTACCTCCTTTCACCAAAGCGTGGGACATCCAAAGAGTCCTACCACCTCAAGAATAAAGACCAATGAGCCACAAATCACATAGACCCAAAGAAGAAGTTGACGGACAAGCAACCATCACTTGCACCAAAGGAGAGGTCACGTCCCGCCTCGCCTGGGCATGAATGCGTAACCGATTCTTTGAGCGGCTGACCATTTCAAGGAAGCACGCGATGGAGGGGCTTTGGGTGGCCAGCTGGTCAAGAGCGGGCGTGAGCTGTCCAGATGTCCCTACCTGGACACGCCCGAAACGAGAGGATGCACCACTCGCGCTAAAATCGCATACTACACAACATCTCTCTCAGAGGGAGTAGGTCGATCTGTCGCTTCTCTAACACACACATGTTAACACACACACACACACACACACACACACACACACACACACACACACACACACACACACACACACCTGGTCCCGCAGCACCTTCTAACGTGACTTATTACACCTAGACGGAGGGAGTAGTAAGTATACGAGATACGGTGGCACACCGACTTAAGTCGAATACAAGTGCCCAAAATTTGTGTGCATGTTATAATAAGGATTCACTTAAAATAGTACGTGAGCGTAATGAGGGATCAATTGGACAAAGTTGTTCCTGAGCAAAGAGCGTAGATGTGTGAGGTAAGATACATCACCGCTTTTAATTTTTCTTATTAATTTGTTTGTTTCACCTCCTCGACCGGTGGGACCCAACGACCACGTGAGAGAGGTAAGGTGACTAAGGCTGCATTATTTCTGCACCACTCGGGATAGTCTTACCACCAAAGCCACATGACACGATTATGATTGAAATCCCAATGACTCCCACACACAAACAAAAACACGGCATGCTTGTCACACTAATGCAGGAATGTATAAAGGTTATTTCCTCTCGCTGAACATAACGGAGGGTTGTGTAGCTGGTTAGCCTGCTCGCCATCAAACTTGAGGTCTCGGTTCGATAACTACACTTGAGCATAATTTGTGCCAGAGGATTCTTTGACCGGTCAAAATGTTTTCTAGGGTTTGCACGCTTCACACTCTCTCCAAAAGATATATACACGCTGGAGCCTCAGCGCTAGTAGTTGCTCTTTCACACTCTCTCGCCTCTCACTGGAGCCTCAGCTAGAAGTTGCTCTTTCACACTCTCTCCCTCTCCAGATCTAAACAAGACTTCATTGGCTCTCTCCTCACCGCTGCTCAAAGAGCCGGCAGGATCCATCCACCGAAGGGAAGGAGGTTTAACGCATGTCGCTGCCGGGCGAGGGACTACATCAGCAAAGCTGTTCACTTTCCACCCACAGGGCGCGCAGAGGGCCTCCGACCCTTCTTCTTCTTCGCCGTCGTCTGCCGCCCACCAACCACGCCCCAAGAACCTTAAGGTATAATTTACTTACTCCACATGCATTGCTCTAGCTGCATGTATACCATGAATCTAGGGACGGGGTTCAAAGAGGAAAGGAGTGGGGAAAGTAGTGGGAAAAGTTGTATATAGCATGAATCTAGGACGTGGTTCAAAGAGGAAATGAAGGGGAAAGTTGTATAGCATGAATCTAGGACGTGGTTCAAAGAGGAAAGGAATGGGAGAAAGTAGTGGGGAAAGTTGTATCGCATAAATCTAGGACGTGGTTCAAAAGAGGAAAGGAAGGCGAAAAGTACTAGTTCAAAAGGAAAGGAAGGGACAAGGCACAGAGTTTGAGCAGACTAGATTTGTCATGCCACATAGGGAAAGGTGTCTAAAGATAACAAAACTGGGACCAACACAAATATGCTCCTTGGTTGTTTGTTCTTTGTTGCAACAGATCAGCATGACCACAAGACATCGGTAGATGCACATGGTGCTGGTGCGCCCACCGCCCCTGCAACTCATTAGCTGTTGTTAATCTAAGGCCCTGCTTGGTTAAAACTCCCTAGTCCCTACCGCTTGGTTCTGTGGACTAAACATGGACTAGAGGTTATTAAATGACATGCTAAAAGACCATGTTACCCCTAGTAATGAACTAATAGAGACAAGGTGCGATGCATGCGCAGGGCAACTGTTGAAAAGTCCCAAAAGACTCCTCGGGTCTTCTTTCTTTAGTCCCAAATGCCCACTTTTAGTCCCTAAAAGTCCCTCCTCTTGGTTTAGATGGACCGACACGGAGTTTTTTAGTCCCTACACCAAAATGTCCCTCGTAAACAAACACCTCTAATAATGTCACTGAAAAATTGATGCAATGCCATAGTTAAAAGCAAATTACATGTTTAACGAATTTTATTGTTAATATAATCTCTATGTTAATATTAATCAATGCCACCGCTTGAGAAATGCTACTGCCTTGCTTTCTTTCCCATTTAGATAAGGTAGATGCTTCTTTTGTTGGCTTCGTGTCATCCACCGTTATTGACCACTAATTGTTTCTTTGCACCTCTGTAAACAGGGTTATTCTGCTTCACCTCATTGCTATTAGGACTTTTGTTGCAATCGCACAAAACACTTTTGTTTTAAGAGTGTTTTGTGCAGTTCAACCAAAATGTCACACCGACAACGTTGTTTGATTGCTTGATCTTAGTGGAACCGCACAAGAGGAGATCTTACTTCCTCCAAGGCTTAATTTGGTTCAGAGCTTCTTGTGAGTTGTTTGAATTCGTGATCATGAGAGGTCAGTATTAGCCTTCTTTCACATGATTCTGCAAGGTGCTTTCATATGTTGTGCTACTTGTACGATAATGTTGCTTGATTTTAGTGAACTGCACAAATGGAGACAACACTTCCAATCTGTATGTGCACCGTAATATCCCATTGAGGTAAGATATGGATATTTCACAACTGCTGACCTGTATTTTGCCACTTTCATTAGAAAATTAAGTTTAGTACTATACTTGTGCTCCCTAATTGACATGCCAAATCTTACATTGAAGGTGAAGCTTGTCTGTTATTGAACCAAGTGATGAAGGGAAGAACAAGCGGAAGAAAACAAAATCAACTCCGTGTCAGAATGAAGCACCGAACTGTGATGACACAAGTAATGATATAGTTTTGCATCTTAATTTATTGCTATGGCTGAACGAGCAATTGTTTTGCCACCGATTTGATGCCACTTTAATGTAATATGTAATTATCTCTACTTGTGCAAACAGGATCTTCTTTGAAGATACCATATATTTTAGTGGAACTGCACAAGAAGATGTTGGAAACATTAAACTAATCGAGGAGTATATAGTAAGCTATGGCCACCACCGTAGATAGCAAATGATGGTTCCGAGAAGTGCTTCATCTCAGATGCTTCACACAATAAGCCTCCCGACAAAGGTTGGTACTCGCCCACCGATTTCATCCATATGATTGAGCTTTGTCATCTCTATTGGTGTTGTGCTACTGCTTAGATACCGCCATGAAAAAGTGGTATTGTCCTTGAGAAGTGCTTCATCCGTGTTGTTTTAAATATTTCCTTTCCTTTTTTTCGAAAGCAAACAGTGATGCTAGCATTTAGTAGTCCTCTTGTGTTTGCACAACAGGATCATCTTCCTCAAGAAGAATATGGAGTACGTGAAGTGACTAGTTCCATTATGCCAGATGATGAAGAAGCTATGTCTATCTTCTCTTCAATGTAGGACCTGATAAGATCTCCATTTTTTGTCTGGATGCGCGAGTACAATGTTGTTCTAGGATTCTTTTCGGTGAGTTCCATTTTTCTAAAAGTGTGCTCTACATGGACCATGTATGTGCCTCGTTGAAACTGGTCAATTCATAGTACAGCTTTGCTCTATAATAATCACTTTTTGTATTTGTGCAAACAGGATGCTCAGCTTGATTTCAATGGGAACTGCACAAAATGTTCATGAATACATCAAATCATTCATTTCACCACAAGAAAGGAGGTACCGATAAGTTCAAGTTGTTGCAACATATAAGGGCTTAAATCACAAGCTACGCGCGAATTTGGTTGATTTTGGTGGAACTGCACAAAAAGAATACCTGGTTTATTTAGCACGAGGTGCCATGTCAATGTCCTAACTGATGGCAAACCCCGCCCATTCCACAACAGTATGCATTTGATATTTTGGAATGGGACAACCTTGTCAAATTTTGCTCATTGATTTTAGCAAGGCATGTGTTTGATATTTTCAATGGGACGCCTTTGTCTGTCAGCAGCCGATCAATTTTTTCTTTATTCTTTAGTTGTGAAGTAAATATTGCCTCGACATGTGAGTCAGCCGAGATGCATAATCATCGATTGTTTTGAATGTTCTCTATGAATTGCCGTGCCTGTGTGTTTGATTGCAATGTACGTAAACGCTAAAAGCTGCTCAAACTCTTTGTACTCCTTCTGCTCCTTTTACTTCGCACATTGTGAAAGTGCATACTTTTTGTATAAGATTGGTCAAAGTAGAGATACTTTGACTGCAAACAAAACTTGTATGCGCACTAGAAAGGACCGGAGGGAGTACATGTGAAACTCACTGTAAACGAGGTGATCACCCCGAATAATGCTAGTACGTATTGTTTTGCATGTTCATCCAATGCCAAGTGGTACAGAATTAACTAATCAAATAAATCCATTCATACACGGTCGGATTTCATATAAACATGCCGGATTTCATTACATTTCATACATTCTTCAACTAAAAGGGTGCGCTAGAGGTATAATTAATTAACCGGTTACCCACTGTGTCCCCATGAGCCGGAAAAGAAGCTTTAGTGACTTAATCGCAGTGTGTATAGCGTAATCGACATGTGGCCTGCTGGGCCCACGTGTCACCAGCCAACTACACCAGCAGCTAAGTAGAAGCAGCGTTCTCCAGTAACAGCCTCCGACTCCACGCCGCCGCCAAGAAGCTAACCGCCATCAATGGTCAACCCGCCTAGCTTGGCCTCAACAGAGGGTAGCAGCGGTGGCCTTACTTGGACCAGAAGGCGGCGCACTCACCGTGTTCTACTCTTCCTCATTTTCTGTGGCGGCCTCGCTGGCAGCGGGCGGGCCTCATGAGCCGGCGATGTCCTCTGTCTCATTGTCGGGTAAAGGGCGCCAGCGAGTGGTGGAAATCCTCCCCACGCTGTCGGGTGTGGGCCTGGCCGAGCCGGCGAATGTCCTCTCGCCTCGTTGTTGGCGGGCGGGCCTCGGCGGAGCCGGCGGTGTCCTCCGCCTCGCTTGTTGGCGCCAGGGGCTCGGCGGAGCAGGGCCTGCCGACGCCTGGAGCGGGACTCGCCGGGCCGGCATCTCTTCGCCGCGCCTGTTCGCCAAATGGCCACGCGCTTTTCGCTTCTCTTGCTAGCCTCTTTGTAGGCGTCGCAGCCTCCGCCACCAGAGATGCGGTACCGCCAATAGAGGGCGGCCTTGCGGGCGGAGCGGCACGAGTCGAAAGCCGCGCCTCGCCTGCTCGGCCTCACATGCGATTCGCCCTCCGCCGCAGTGCTCCCGGAGGAGATGGTGGTTGTAGGCGCGCCGCCCGCGCCCCCGGAATCGCTTCTCACGACATGCCTCACCCGTCCATATATTGGGCACGGGCCTCGCTGATGGTCATGGTGCAATGCACCGCGAGGATGGCGCGAGGAGGGGGGGTTGGCGCCGGATCGCCGACTACCATGTTCTCCATTGGGACGCCGTTGCCGTTCTCCGGCTGCTCGCTGCCAGCCTGGTCGGGCAAGAATGGCTGCCATCTCCTTGTGGTCCGTCGTCCCCCTTCCCAAGAGCGCTGGGAGCGAGGAAGCCATGGTGGGCAGAGTGGTGTGGACAGGAGAAAGGGAACGGATGCGGGATGATCGCGTATGGCATGCCGCAAGAGCTTTATATAGCAATGGTGGGCTAAGGCGGAGGGACGGACGTAAAAGTACCGTAGCCGCCGGCAACCGCTGATCATACAATGTGGGCGGCAGATGGACTTTGACGGACTAGCACTTGTGTCGCTTGAAGGCGGAGCAATCGCTCGCACTGGAAGCGGGCGTATGGTGCGCTGATCAAGCTGGGCGAAAAGCGGCAAGGCTGGGCGAGGAGATGACTTTACTTGGAGAGGATGACAATGGGGACCCACCAGTCCATAGCCTCAATGTGACGCAAGTGCTATCCTATATATATATATATATATAACTATAATTTATTTTGCTTCTCCCCTGGTTCCCGACATCACGTAACCCCACACCATTGTCAACCTATGTAGTAGTCAATAAACTAGAGAATTGCACAAGAAGCGCCGATACCGGGACCAAGCAGCTCGAGCAAAGATTTGTGTTTTTGAGGTGTGAGCACTGCAGTAGTTTTCGATGTTTAGCCCAGATATTAATTTTTTCC
>JAHIAM010002098.1:0-33614 GCA_021605205.1 Aegilops longissima | reverse complement strand
GCCTTTCAAGGGTTGCTTTCATCGCACCCACCGGGAACACCTCAAATACATAGTCCAAATGCACTTTCCCAAGGAACAAGCAACAAATAATACCGCGAGTATGAAGGCTTGCTTGCCGGTCTCGTGGATTGCGTGGACCTTGGGATTAAGAAGCTCATTGTCGGAGACTCACAACTTGTCATCCGCCAAGTAAATAAAGATTACCGAGTCCGCTGATGGAAGCGAGCGATGAAGTGGGAAGCTCGAAGAGCACTTTGAAGGTCTCGCAAATGGAACACGCTCCAAGAGCATGTAATGATATAGCCGATGGCTCTCCAAATGTGCCGCGACTTAAGCTACCCGTGGAACCAGGGATTTTGTGCTCAAGCGACTCAGCCAACCGTGACACCATCAACAGGACAAAGCAAAAGAGAAAATTGGTTTCCGACTACTTTCCGGCGGAGCCTCCAACCGCCGCCAAGAAGGTCCCTTAAACCAACGCAGAATATCACCGAGGAGCAGTCGCTCCGACAAACCATGCAGTTTGTATCGTGAAGCAACGCCCCGACAAGCTTAGCTCCAAAGAAGCTTGACGGGATCATCGAGCTCGCGGACCCGCAGGTCCTGCCGAGAAGCTGATGGTCCCGCAGGATAGATGAGCCTTTAGTCTTGTTGTCGAGCCACATGTGCTCCAACATGGCACAAGAGATCGCCCATTTCCTTCTCGTGAGAACTTCCCAAGAGCAAGAAGAAGCGGAAAAGTAGCCCGGCAAGTATGTACCAGTTTGTTGACAACATCCCTGCATGTAAGAAGACTCAACGGAGTGAAATTGAAGTGTATTTGCCGAAGATGGACAGAAGCTGGCAGGAGATACACGAGGCATGTGTGGTCACCACATTGGCGCAAGAGCACTTGTGATGCGGAGCATACCACGCTCATCCCCATGTACACTCCAACTACTCTCCAAGCCCCAAGAGGACATATGACGAGACCTCACCATACGCCTATAGGGCACAAGGTGAACTCACCTCTTCGAACTGCCACTTTCCACATGTGAGACATGGCTACTACCTCATGCATGGACCTTGCATACACTGTGTACAACCGAGACGCACTCATGGAGGATCCAAGGACCAAGGCCAAGCATGGAAGAGGAGAAGGAAGAAGAAGCGGGAGCAAGCGGTACTACCGCCTGTGCCCACGGCACTACCGCTATCATCACAAGCGGCACTACCGCCTACATCCACTCCACTTCAAGAAGTCCGACAAACTGGAGTTCGAACGGTCGCAGAGCGGTACTATCACCATCATAGCGGTACTATCATGTATAGCTTCAAGCTGTACTATCACCAAGGACCGGTACTACCACTGCCTGTGGCAAGGTATTGGGCCGAGCCCGTACCCCTTCGCCTCACTTACCCCTTCGTGGCTTAGCACTATATATACCTCCACCTCCTCCTAGTTAGGTTAGCGCTGATTTAGCTCATTAGATAGAGTCATTATCCATACCGGATCTACTCCACGAGAGACCGCGCCCTCTTCGGAGAAGATCCACCTGATTCAAGACCTCCTTTGCAGAGAAGACCATCATCAAGACCTCTCACGGAGAAGAACGGCTACCGCTTGTATCGCCTTTATTGACCTTGAATCATGTATTCCCTTTGTGTTCTTTGATCTAGCATTTGTGTGACCGATTCCTTGTTGGTTGAGTGTTTTCCTCTCCTCCCCGTGATTTCCTCGTGTTCTTCCGCCGTTTTGGATTCCCCGTAGGATCCACTCCAACGTGAAAGATCGCCCACGAGGGTTCCGCCACATCATCTATGGTATCATGAGCCACGTTGATCACGCTTTGGAGCCCCTACCCTCTTTTTCTAGCTTGATTTTGTTGATTTCGCCTAAACCGAAAATCCCCACCAAAAATAGCCCCAATTTTTTTTGTGATTTGTTAGTTTTGATGATGTTTTGTTGATTTTGATCCATGGATTTGCTTGGTTTTAGGATCTAGCATTTCAAGTTTCCCACTTTCCATCCACGAAATCTCTCCATTTGACCTTGAAACCATCCATTTCCTTCTAAAATCGCTACCTATCCGGATTTGCGGTAATCCCGACACGAGCGGTACTATCGCCCTTCCAAGCGGTACTACCATTAGCACCTCCAAGCGGCACTACCGCCTCCCAAAGCCAGATTTTGTGAAAATCCCGACACGAGCGGTACTATCGCTTCGCTCCAAGCGGTATTACATTTGAGCGGTACTATCACTTCCCAGCGGTACTACCGCCCTACCAGCTCAGCTCAGTTTCACCGCTTGCCCATAACTAATTCATCCGAGTCCGATTTTGACGCTCTTTAGCCTGCTTTGAAGCTATTGACATCCCCTTCCCATAAAAATACTACCATCACCATTTGACTCTATCAAATTTTGTGAACTTTGGCATCTTTTGCCTAGGGCTTCCGCCACATCCTCCGCAGAACCACCACCGACTTCCGCAACCTAACCAATTTGTTCCCTATAGCATTAGTGGTTGCTTGAGTAGTGATTCGAGTCTCCTAAGGTGTTTCGCTACTTAGGACGATTGCTTCTTCATCAACCACCACCACCACTTCCACATAACCTTGCCCACCATACACTTCCGACAACCCAACTTAACCCAATAGTTGATTGAGCTTTTTCGAGTTGTGGCTTGTGTCTCCTAAGGTGTTTCGCCACTTAGGACGGCAACTTCAACTCCGACACGGTATAGCCCATCATTCCACTTCCGCATTGCCAAGTGCAAACCACCACCGATTCCCGCTACCACCATTTTGACATTTGACGCTTAAGATTTTGAGTTCACGCGGTTTTTCCGCTTCCTAAGGTGTTTCGCCACTTAGGACAAGTCTCCATCATCTTGGTATCTACATCAAGAACACCGCCACTCATCATCGCCAAGGACGTAACCTCCATATCATATTGGTATCGTGGTATCCTCCTTTGTATATTCCCTTGCTATTGCATTGTTAACCCCAGCCCATTTTATGCTATTTGCCTATCGAGACTAGCCATTTGAGTATTGCCGCAACGTTACTTGTGCACATTAGTGATCATACTTCCCATAGCATACATACCATATCATCGTGGTATATATTGCTATCATATCTTGTGTCACAAGTTTGTTCCTCGTGACATACACAATAGCAATCTTGATTTGTGCATTGTGCAAAGTGCAAAAAAAGAGAATAAGCTTAAGCAAAGAAAGAAAGAGAGCAAAAGCTTGTAAGCAACTGCCATAGCATCAAACAACATTGCATATAAGATTGTCATATCCGATCATCTTGGATCATCTTGAGAGAAACACCGAACCATACATACATAGCATATTTGGGATAGAAGTTTATCCATTTTGCATCTTATAGGTTGTGCACAAGTGTCGATCCGCCTATTGAGCAATCGTGTTAGCTGCCTCTTGAGTTGTGCAACACGAGCTTTTCCGTGGATTCCACATTTTGTGCTCATTCCTTGTTGCACCCCATTTATCTATCCGTGTGTGTTTCGGTGCCATTCTTTGCTATTGGTCCATTTGTTTCACTACTTGCTAATTTGTGAATCTCTTTCAACATTATTGACTCTTGCTAACATTTTGCATTAAATTTTGTGCCACTATCCTCACCGAAGCTCCTCCATAAGCTTTACTTGTGTAGGTGTGAGAACCGACAAGGATTGGTACCAATAGTGCTATTTCATTGTCCGCATTTGAGTGAACTTGATTCATTGTCAACATCGGTCAAGGTACATTGGTATAAGTTCTTCTCTTCTCCCACTCATATTTGCTCGAGTCTTGTGATGGATAGGCAAGGCATTTCATCTCCGTCTTCGACAACAACGACGGCGTGAACAACTACATCACCAAAGCGCCTCTTCGATTCATAAATGCAAGGCACACACCAAGATTGCGAGCGCATCGAGAACATCTCCATCAACATTCATCACTCCAAGCAAGGAGAAGGGACTATCGACAAGAAGCTTGCCGCACATAAAGAGGAGCAAGATGCAAGGATGGAGGAGATTCGGCCTTGATCAAGTCTTCTTCCCTTCGTCATCTTCAAGGCGGCGACGCTCAAGCCACAAGTCTTCGAGCGCCTAAGCGATGCAAGCGCAAATCGCCCTCGCCCACATCTACATGGCGACCACCATCACATTCGTGACCAACATCGCCATGAAGGGCAAGTCACCTCCAAGCATCATGTGCACGACTTCGACGATTTAATCTACATCTACTACGAGCTCAAGCACGACAACGACATCATCATCATGAAGATGCTCCAAGCGCAAATGCATGAGTCCCAACAAGCCCTACTTCATGCCAAGTCAAGCTTCATAAGCACAAGAGAAGACCGCAGACGAGCACCACCAAGACGGCGCTACGGCTACATCAACCACTTCGCATCTTCGCCAAGTGTTCTCAAGGCATCTTCGCTTTGACGATGGCATCTTCGCCCACGCCCCACGTACGCCACATCGACTTCATCAAGTCCAAGGCAACCACCCACGAGCGAGGGCGACCCTTCCATCTTCTAAGCCCTCAAGGAAGATGGCGAGCATGGGAAACCCTTCGTCATGGAGACGAGCCATGAGGTGCCACATCATATGGGCCTCCAACACCAAGACGGTGACAAGACGGTCGAGCAAGGGCCATCCCTTCGACCACGCACGAGCGAACCTCTTCAACAAAATGAAGACGACGCCCACATTGGACTCATACTCCGAGTCAAGCTACCTGACCGCGATGGAGACATTTGCACCTACATCTCTCCGCACCCACATATGTCGAGATGCCCCAATTGTCATGTGAGGAGAGCCACCACCACATGAGTGACATGAGTGACTACACCATACGTGACATTGAGAGCATTTCCTATGAGAGGATGAGTGGACCACCACTAGCCCCACACAGAGCATGCCACACATCCTATGTGAGGTTGAGCGCCATTTGAGTGACTCCACCCACCATACGAGTGAGAGCATCCTTGAGGGAGTGAGGAGCCACAACACTTAGTGAGTGAGGTAGTTGACACGGCACATGAGGCCACTATGATTTCTAACGACTTAACCTCTACTCCTAGTGTGTTTCTTTTTGCTAGGTCTCACATGACGACATGCCTATCCTGACGAGTCCATCCTCCATTGAGACATGGCCATGGTGGATTATGATACACCCCCACATGGTTCCATCAAGATAAAGATGACAACGAGACGATCTTCAACACCTCACCTACAAACATGAGCGACGCCCAAAGGTAACATAGGTGATGGTGCTTCTTTGTCCCACTAGTGGACTCTCTTACCATCGATTGCTCCCATGATGTTGACCCACATATTACCATGCTTCATGCTAGTGAAACTTATTCATGCCTTGACTTACCTATTTATGATGAATTATGATGATGAGCATGTTGAGTTGCCTAGTTGTGATGCTATGCTTCATAGGATATCATTGAAAATTCTATTGGTCACATTATGTTTGATAATCCATTGAACTTTCATATGCTATGAGGAGATCTCCCATATTGCCTTCAATTCCAATGGTGCGCTTGTTGGCATTCAGATGACTTGGCCTCGGCCGCCGCAAGTGAAACACTTGAAGGAGCTTGTTTGATGGTCTCATCAATGTGGAGGGAGGGATGAAGCACGCGGTTTAAGGTTGTTTGAAGTAGGAGGAGGACTTACTTGAACTTGTTGGGATGTATCTTGGATGAGTACTTTCATGCATTTGAAGTCATCTTGTACTTATGCCCGCCATTGTAGCTTGATGTACGAGCTCAATGAGGGATGAGTATGGTTGGAAGTCGGCGATCTTCTTGATGGGATGATTGAGTCCGCTCAAGAAACGTGCTATAGTTTGCTCATCATCTTCCTTGACATTGGCTCAATCATGGCTATCTCCATCTCCTTGTAGTATTCTTCAACGCTCTTGTTCCTTGCTTGAGTAGTTGGAGTTTTGAAGAGGTCGCGGTAGTAGTAGGTTGGCACAAAACGTGCTCGCATGACATCCTTCATTTGAGCCAAGTGGTGATTGGGGTTCACTCTTGCTTGTCGTCAATCAATGATTTGTTCCCACCATATGAGCACATAGTCTTGGAACTCAAGTGATGCCATAGCGATTTTCGCTTCATCGAGTTGTGCAAGATTTTGTCAACCTTCAATGCCCATGAGAGGTAGTCTTCGGGTCATTGCTTCCATTGAACTTTGCATGGTGAATTTTAGCTTGTCAGAAGCGCTTTTCATTGTGTTGTTGGCGATGTTGATGATGACGCCCTTGACGGAATGTACTCGCCTTCATGTTGCTCTTCTCGCGGAGGAAGACCATGATCAACTCCTTGTTGAACTTGAGGTTGAGGTGGAGCTTTGAGCTTGTGGAGGAGCTTGAGGAACTTGACGCTGTACATGAGGTTGGTAGTTCCTCTTGGATTTCCTCAAGGGCTTCCTCTTGATTGCGCCTGTCATGACAAGGGGTTAAGGCTCTACTTGATTCTTGAAGGGCACGCTATACCAAGAGCTTGCGCTTCACGTTGTTGTTGTTGAAGACGCTGAGCCTTGCGCCTTGTTCGCTTGGTGGACGACGCCTTTTCTTTCTTGTTGGCTACTTAAGACGTTGTCGTCTTGGGCTTGAGCAAAAGCCTCTTGGTTTGATTGAGGACGAGGAACTTGATCATCAACTTCTATTGTGAATGCTTGTCATGTAGCGGGTTGCTAGATGCATGACGGTCTTATGCCGCTCGCTTCTGAGAGTGTTCGATGACGGTACTTGAGTCGTAGAAGGTGTCGCCGGAATGTCGACTCGAGCGTCTGCCTTGATGATGAAGAAGTGGAATGATGCCGTGTTCTCATCAATGCGCCGGATCTCATCCATTGTTGCATCATTCTCTACCTTGTGAGCCTCGAACTTGTTGTCGGCGTAGTCTCTTGTACGCTGCTCGAGAGTCGCAAGTCGGTGGCGAGGTTGTCGGCGCGGTCGCCATTGCTTGTTGTTCTTGGTGCAACGCCACAGCACCAAAGAGGTGGCTCTGGTGACGATGAAGATATGCCGCCTTTCTCGATGAAGAGTGGGTTGGTAGAAGAACTTGGCCTATCCATCATTCCAAACAAGATGTGGTGGTAGAACGAAAAGAACTTATACCAATGTACCTTTGACCGATGTTGAAAATGAATCAAGTTCACTCAAATGCGGACAATGAAAAGAATTGCAAATGCAATAGTAGACTAAGTAAGTATGAAATAATACAAATCAAGAATAGATAAGGATTGTAGCAAACTAAAGTGATTGTCAAAATGTTCACCAAGAATGCTCTTGTTGCACAATACTAGAGACGCTAGCACGACAGTAATAAAAGGCGGATACGCCAATTGTGCACAACCTATTAGGCAAAATGCAACGATCTCTATCCCAAGTATGCTATATGTATGATATTTCGTTATGATCCAAGATGATCGGATATGACAATCTTAATGTTGTATGATGCTATGGTTCTTGCTTATAAGCTCTTGCTTATCTTTCCTCTTTGCTTAAAAGCTTGGGTGCTCTTCTTCACTTTTGAGCTCTTTTCTTATGCAAACTTCACGAACCAAGATAGCAATTGTGTATGCAAACAACATTTGACACACAAGTTGATCTCAAGATATGCACCACTATGGTATGCTATGTATGCTATGGAGTATGATCACTATAGTACAAGTCACGCTATTTACAATACAATGGCTAGTCTCGATGGGTAAGCAACGCAAAAGTAAGGCTATGTGGTTATCAATGCAATTGCAAGAGATGACAAAGATGTCGCCGAGGTTACCGCCCTGACGATGATGAGTCTTGGCGAAGATGAGTGGTGGTGATGTTGACGCCAAACCGCACTCTATATAGCCAAACACAATAGGACACGGAACCACAACTCAAATTCTCAAAGACCAAAAGCGAAAATGTGGTAGCGAAAGTGGAGGTGGTATAGCGGATGATGGTTTAAGCCCTAGGCAAAGATGCCGATGTTCGGAAAATTTTATGGTGTCAAAAGGTGGTGAAACCAAGGTGAGGACCCGGCACGCCGATAGCTTCAAACGAGCCAAAGAACACTCAAATCGGAGTTCTGAGGAAAAGTTATGATGAAATGGTGAAAGTCGAAGGCTGAATCGCCAGGCGGTAGTACCGCTTGGGTAGGGCGGTAGTATCGCTGAAGCGTAGTATCGCTTGGAACGGCGGTAGTACCGCTGTGGTCGGGATTTTGACTATTTAGGCTGAACGGGGCTGGCGAAGTGCCGCGTTTCAGCGGTAGTGCTTCGAGGGGCGAAATCCGGTCGGATTTTCTCGATTGTTCGAACGGTTGCGATTTGGGGCGGAAATGGGTGATTTCGGGTCAAAATTGGCGGATTTTGGATGGAAAGAGAAACTTGGGGACATGCTAGATCGACTAAACCAAGCAAGCAACCACGGATCAAAATCAACAAAATTTCATCACACTAACAAATCACAAAAAAATTTGGGGCTATTTTGTGGGGAATTTTCGAATTAGGACAAAAACGACAAAATCAATCTAGAAAAAGAGGGGCTCCAATAACGTGATCAACGTGGCTCATGATACCATGATGATGTAGGGCAGAACCCTAGGATGACGCTTTCACGCTTGAGAGAATCCTCACGAGGAACAAGAAGAACGAAGGAAGAACACGAGGGAAAACACGGGAGAACGAGAGAGAGATCACTCAACCGACAAGAAAACGATCACACAAGTGCTAGATTATCAAACACATAGAGTGGCACAAGATTCAAGGACAACAAAGGGTAGGATACAAGGGTAGTGTCTTCCTCCGCGAGGTCTTGATGGGGTCCGCCCTAGGAGGGGGTCTTGAATCTTAGGGGATCTTTCTCCGAGAGGTCCGATCTCAAGGAGAAGTAGCCAAGTGGATGAGCAAAGGCTCACAACCAAATATGAGCAAATCCAAAGCTAACCCTAGAAAGGATGAGGGAAGGTCTATTTATAGTCTAGGACCCGGTAAGTTAGCGAACGAGTACATGGGCTCGCCCGGCCAGCACGCAAAGTATGGTAGTACTGCTTTCATGGCGGTAGTACTAGCGGTAGTATCATTAGATGTAGCCTTTCAGCGGTAGTACCGCTTATCTTGAGCGGTAGTACCGCCCGACACTGCTCGATTCCCTGGAGGTGTCGGTTTTATGAAGAGTCTGATGGTACCGCTTGGTTCCAAATAGTACCGCTTGGCTTGAGCGGTAGTACCGGCCCCGGACTCTGCAGTTCTTCCTCTTGCTCTTGGTGTCCATCTTGAGCTGTATTCCTAGGTTGGTTCCTTGGTACTGATTCGAGAGCTCGAGCTCGTGCTCTCGCCATGGGTCCTTTGGAGCTTGAGGTGACTGAAGGTCCATGGGGATGATCAAGGATGATGCCTGATCACTCCCTCAAGGATGCTCTCACTTGTATGGTGGGTGGAGTCACCAAATGGCTCTCAACCTCACATAGGATGTGTGGCATGCTCTCATGTGTGGGGCTAGTGGTGGTCACACTCATCCTCTCATAGGAAATGCTCTCAATGCATGGTGGAGTCACCATGTCACATGGGTGGTGGCCTCACATGGCAATTGGGGCATCTCGACATATGTGGGTGCCGAGAGATGTAGGCAAATCATGCGCGCTGGTCGCAGAGCTTGACTCAAGTATGAGTCCAATGTGGGCTGCCTTCATGTTGTTGAAGAGGTTCACGCGCCAGGCGGGTCAAGGGGATGGCCCTTGCTCGACTGCCTTGTCACCGCTCTTGGTGTTGGAGGCCCATATGATGTGGCACCTCATAGCTCGCCTCCATGACCGGGGAGTTTCCATGCTCGCCATCTTCCTTGAGGGGCTTCAAGATGGAAGTGTCGCCGCCAGAGGGTGGTCGCTTTGGACTTGATGAAGTCGATGGCGACACGGGAAGTACGCGAAGATGCCACGTCCAAAGGCGATGTTTTGAGAACACTTCTTAGAAGATGCCGGTGGTTGATGTAGCCGTAGCGCCGCCTTGGTGGTGGTCGTCTCGCGGTCTTCTTGTGCTTATGAAGCTTCGACTTGCGGTTGGGACTTGTGCATTTGCTTAGGAGCATCTTCATGATGATGATGTCGTTGTCGCTTTGAGCTCGTAGTAGATGTCGCCCGTCAGCCGCCGCACATGATGCTTTGAGGTGACTTCCCTTCATGACGGCGAGGATCACGAATGATGGTGGTCGCCATGATGTGGACGATTTCGCTTGCATCGCTTAGCTCAAGACTTGTGGCTTGAACGACGCCGCCCGAAGATGATGAAGGGAAGTAGACTTGATCAAGGCTCTAATCTCCTCCATCCCTGCATCTTGCTCCTCTTTATGCGGCAAGCTTCTTGTCGGTAGTCCCTTCTCCTTGCTTCGGAGTGATGAATGTCGATGGAGATGTTCTCGGCGCGCCTCGCATCTTGATTGTGTGCCTTGCACTTGTCGCTAGATCAAGAGACGCTTTGGTGATGTAGTTCACACCGAGATGAAATGCCTTGTCTATCCATCACAAGACTCGAGCAAATATGAGTGGGAGAAAGAGAAGAACTTATACCAATGTACCTTGACCGATGTTGAAAATGAATCAAGTTCACTCAAATGCGGACAATGAAATAGCACTATTGGTACCATTCCTTGTCTCTCACACCTACACAAGTAAAGCTTATGGAGGAGCTCTGTGAGGATAGTGGCACAAAAATTTAATGCAAAATGTTAGCAAGAGTCAATAATGTTGAAAGAGATTCACAAATTCGCAAGTGAAACAAATGGACCAATAGCAAAGAATGGAAACACACACACGGATAGATAAATGGGGTCGCAACCAAGGAATGAGCAAAATGTGGAATCCACGAAAACGCCACAAGCACAACTCAAGAGAGACGCTAGCACGATTGCTCAATAGGCGGATAAGACACTTGTGCACAACCTATAAGATGCAAAATGGATAAACTTCTATCCCAAGTATGCTATGTATGTATGGTTCCCGGTTTCTCCCAAGATGATCCAAGATGATCGGATATGACAATCTTATATGTAATATGGTATGATGCTATGGCACTTGCTTACAAGCTTTTGCTCTCTTTCTTTTTGCTTAAAAGCTTATTTTTTTTTTTTCTCTATGGCCACTTTGCACAATGCACAAACCAAGATAGCAATTGTATATATGGGAACAAACTTGAGACACAATGGATGATATGATACCAATATGATATGGTATGGTATGTAATGGAAGGTATGATCACTAATGTGCACAAGTAACGCTGCGGCAATACTAAATGGCTAGTCTCGATAGGCAAGTAACGCAGTAAGGCTAGGGGTTAACAATGCAATGGCAAGGAGAATATACAATGGAGGGATACCACGATACCAAGATTATATGGAGGTTACCATCCGACGATGATGAGTAGCGGTGTTCTTGATGTAGATACCAAGATGATGGAGACTGTCCTAAGTAGCAAACACCTTAGGAAACGGAAAACCGCTAACTCAAAATCTCAAACGCCAAATGTCAAAATGGTGGTAGCGGAATGCGGTGGTGGTTTGCACTTGGCAATGCGGAAGTGGAATGATGGGCTATACATGAGTTGAAGTTGCCGTCCCTAAGTAGCCAAAACACCTTAGAGACACAAGCCACAACAAAAAGCTCAATCAACAATTGCTAAGTTGGGTTGTCAAGTGTATGGTGGGCAAGGTTATGTGGAAGTGGTGGTGGTGGTTGATGAAGAAGCAATCGTCCCTAAGTAGTCAAACACCTTAGGAGACTCTGAATCACTACTCAAGCAACCACTAATGCTATGGGGAACAAAATGGGTTAGGTTATGAAGTCGGAGGTGGCTATATGTGATATGGTGGAAGGCCTAGGCAAACTTGCCAAATTTTCAAAAATTGATGGAGTCAAATTGTGTTGGTTGTATTTTATGGGAAGGGGATGTCAATAGCTTCAAACGAGCTAAAGAACGCAAAATCGGACTGGATGAATTAGTTATGGACAAAACGGTGAAACGGAAAAACAGAAATCAGGCCGGACATCCGGGGCCGGATTTCGGACTGGATGTCCGAACCGAGCGGATTTGGTGCCCAGGCCCGGATGTCCGCTTAGCCGGATGTCCGTCGGATTGGATGTCCGCCTGAGGTCTGATGTCCGCCCTAATCCCATCTCGCTGAAGCGGAAATTTTCAAATTGGGGCGAAATTGATGATTTTGGGCAAATTTGATGGATTTCGTGGAGGAAAGATGGGGAAAGAAATGCTAGATCCACTTGAAACCAAGCAAATCCATGGATCAAAATCAACAAAACATCATCAAAACTAACAAATCACAAAAAAATTGGGGCTATTTTTGGTGGGGATTTTGATTTAGGACGAAATCAACAAAATCAAGCTAGAAAAAGAGGGTAGGGCTCAAAAACGTGATCAACCTAAGCTCGATCCATAGATGATGGGCGGACCCTACGTGGACGATCACGTTGGAGCGGATCTTACGGGAAATCACGAAGAACGAGCGGAAGAACACGAGGAAATCACGGGAGGAACGAGGAAAACACTCAACCAAGAAGGAATCGGTCACACAAATGCTAGATCAAAGAACACAGTGGAGATACATGATTCAAGGTCAACAAAGGACGATACAAACGGTAGCCGTTCTTCTCCGTGAGGAGGTCTTGATGGGGCCACCCAAGAGGGGTCTTGAATCCAAGGTGGATCTTCTCCGAAGAGGGGCCTCGGTCTCTCGTGAGTAGATCCTGTGATGAGCATAAGCTCTCATCTATGAGCTAAATCAACGCTACCCTAGAAAGAGGAAGGGATGGAGTATATATAGTCTACGGGACGAAGTACATGGGCGCCGGCCCTTCACTGTTCACGCGACAAAGCGAGGCCGGATGTCCGGGCAATGGATGTCCGGCTGGACGGGCCGGATGTCCGGGCGGGAGTCCGGGTTGGACGGGCGGATGTCCGGGAGGCCGGATGTCCGGCTGGCCTGGTCTTCCAGACGATTCGGTGATGGAGAGGCCGGATTTCGGCGATATCCGGGCTTGTGCCGGATGTCTGGGCCGGATGTCCGCTGGGGCCGATGTCCGGTTGGGGCCGGATGTCCGCCATCAGAAGAACTGCCCTTCCTTCTCCTTCCTTCTTCCAAGACGCTTCCTTGGTCCTTGGCTCTCCATGGTCTCCCGGGTGTAGAGTATGCACAAGGTCCGCTTGAAGTAGCATCCATGTCTTACATAAGGGAAAATTCGGAAGGAGCAGTTCACCTTAGGTCCAATGGCGATAGTCGAGGTCTCATCTTATGTATCCTTGGGGCTTGAGAGTAGATGGAGGTACATGGCGATGAACGGATGCTCCCATCACTTCACGCCACTAAGAGCCACCCTTCGTGCACAACCAGCAAAAGAACAACAAGCAATGAGCAATCAAGATCGATAACCTCGCCACCTTCATACTCTCCGAGCAACGCATAAGAGACTACTCGACAACAAGTTCGAGGCTCACAAGCAAGAGAACGCAAGAATGAACGAGATACGCGCTGATGAGAAACCGCATCATTACACTTCTTCATCATCAAGACGGAGCGCCGAGTCGACATCGACACCTTCTACCACTCAAGTACACCTATTACACTCTTCGCTGGAGCACTGGCTATGCATCTCGAACCCGCTACATGACAAGCATTCACAAGAGCAAGTTGATGATCAAGTTCCTCGCCCTCAATCAAACCAAGAGGCTTTTGCTCGCTCGCCTTCGCCGCCAACAAGAGGAAGAACGCACGCCTTCACCAAGACGACCAAGGCTCAACGCTTCAACAACAAGAACGAAGCGCAAGCTCTGAGGCGCAACGTGCCTCTTCAAGAATCAAGAATCAACGGCACAATCAAGAGGAAGCCAAGAAGAACTACCAACCCTGCCATGTACAACGCCAAGTTCCTCAAGCCTGCTCCACCTCAACCTCACGCTCAACAAGAGCAAGTTGATCATGGTCTCCGCCAAGAGCAACATGAAGACGGTACAATCCACGCCAAGGACGCCATCATCACATCGCCAACAACACAATGAAGAGAAACGCCACGGCAAGCTAAAATTCACCATGCCCAAGTTCAATGGAAGCAATGACCTCAAGACTACCTCTCATGGCATTGAAGGTTGACAAAATCTTCACTTGCACAACTACGATGAAGCCAAGAAAATCGCTATGGCATCACTTGAGTTCTAAGATTATGTGCTCATATGGTGGGAACAAATCATTGAGCGACGCAAGCAAGAGGTGAACCTCCAATCACCACTTGGGCTCAAATGAAGGATGTCATGCGAGCACGCTTTGTACCAACCTACTACAACGCGACCTCTTCAAGAAACTCCAACTACTCAAGCAAGGAACAAAGGCGCTGAAGAATATGAGATAGCCATGATTCGAGCCAATGTCAAGGAAGATGATGAGCAAACTATGGCACGCTTCTTGAACGGACTCAATCATCCCATCAAGAAGATCGCCACTTCCAACCATACTCATCCTCACAGGCATCAAGCTACAAAGGAACGCCAAGTGCAAGATGACTCTGGCACGCCAAGTACTCATCCAAGACCTACGGCTTCCAACAACCAAGTTTCAACGATCCTCCAACATCTACATCAACCAAGCTTTCAAGAAACGACGACAAGTCAAGTTACAAGAAGACCTCGACAAGTTCAAGTCGTCTCCTCCTCCCAGTAACCTCAAGCCGCTGCTTCATCCTCTACTCCACCATGAGACCATCAAGACAAGCTCCTTAGTGTTTCACTGCGCTCGAGGCCACAAGTCATAATGAATGCACCAAAAAGCGCACCATGATCCTCAACGACGATGGCACATATGACTCCATGAGTGAAGAGGAGATGGAAGCCCTTGAGCAAGTGGCCATGCACCGCAAGTAAATGAAGATGAAGATGATCAAGTCTTTGTGATGAGGATTGTTCCTCTGTCCTCAAGGTCTTGACTCTTCAACATCAACAAGAAGAAGACCAACGATGCCACATCTTCCACACAAAGCCGCATCAATGGACGGTCCATTAAGGTCATCATCGATGGAGGTAGTTGCCACAACTTGGCAAGTGAAGAACTATGCTCCAAGCTCCAATTGGCAAAGAGGAAGCACCAGATCCATACAAGGTGCAATGGCTAAGTGACTCCGCACTATACGAGCGAGCATACGTCCAAGTCTCCTTCAAAATTGGTGCTTATGAAGACACGTTGAATGCGATGTGGTCCCAATGACCGCTTGTCACCTACTTCTTGGTCGACAATGGCAATTCGACCGGTGTCATACACAATGGGTACCAATCACTATAGCTTCAAGATGAAAGAAAGTAGAATATGTGCACCTATGTCTCCTAGTCATGTGATAGCCGACAAACAAGCCACCAATCATAGAGACAAGAGGAGAAAGTGATCCACCCAAAAGTGAGTGAGAGCCACAAGCCAAATTTGAGCGACTCTTCTAGAGAGAAAACCTCATTCTATTTGCCACCAAAAGTGAGATGAGAGAAGTGTGAGAACCCATCTACCGTGATGCACTTTGTCCTTGTGTGCAAGGATGGAGAACCAAAACTAACACCATTCACGAGCTACCTTTGGTGTTTCAATCTCTTTTGCAGGGAATTCGACAACGAGCCATGTACCGGAAAGTTGCCCGGTATTCAAAGTTTAAGCCCGACTTGAAGTTTCGCTGAAAGTTTCTGATTGCACCTATCAATGCTATTACTGCTCGATATAGGCATCCCATCCATCCCTTAGATGACATGCTTGATGAACTTAGTGGAGCCAACTTTTTCTCAAAAATTGATCTTAAAAGTGGCTATTATCAAATCCGCACAAGAGGGTGATGAATGGAAAACTGCTTTCAAAACTAAATTTGGTTTATATGAATGGTTAGTGATGCCTATGGGTCTTCGAAGCTCCCGGACTTTTGTAGCGCCTATGCATCATGTCATTCTTATATTGGAGTCTTTGTTGTGGTTTACTTTGATGATATTCTTGTGTTTAGCAAAAATCATGCTCATCATAAGAAAGTACAAGGGAGCATTTCAAAGTATGGAGGCATATGATGTAAGAACATCCAAATGCAATAGGCTCAATCAAACAAGTATGCATCACAAGTGAAGTGTCCAAGTCTCCAAGGTCATTACATAGAGGTAACTATAGGAGGCAAGCGACAATACACAAGATATATCATGTGAGAGGCATGAACATATATATGTCATCAACAAGAAAGCAAGTAATAGTGGAACATGGGTGATGCAACATAGGAAGCAATCATAGCGATCAAGTCAAGAAAGCTAGTAGTGGAAGATGCAACGATTAGAAGGAATCATGGCAAGCATGTCATAGGTGCAAATAGTGTGCATGAATAAGTCACATGACATAGCACAAGCATGAGAGCAAGATATGAGTAAAATGTCATCAATGTATTGGCGAGAGACCATATGTAAATAGCAATGGGGCATCATGACTCTCCCAACACAACAAGCATCAATAGCATGGGGCACATGATAAACATGGCAATAGTAACACGGATCTCCACCAAGCATGCAAATACACATAGAAGTAGCATAATTGTGAATCATGGGTAAGTGCAAGCAAGGGTCACAATTGCATGGCAAAGGTATAGAAGCAAGCATAGCATGCAAAGTGAACACGTAAATGAGCATGAATCGACAAGTGGTAAATAGCCCATAGCCGCAGGAGAGCCAAGTAGAAGAGATGCTGTAGTCCTTGTGCAAAGGGAACGGGATATAGTCCACGGATCCCAAAGCATCGCTGTTCAAGAGCTGCTTCGCCAACTCATGGGATTGAGATGTTGATTTAATATACGTATGCATCTACACAAAACAAAGACAAAGGAAAAATGTGTGGTAGATGTACACATCATCCATCATGATATGACATGCATGCAGCACAAAATAGCCAATGCTCAAATAAATGAGATGCGTGATATAGAAACATGTTATCCATCATGATAGGTTTGTTATTTTGTATTGCATAATGGAGACTCAAAGGATGTAATGCATCATGAGCAATATCTAGAGCATTGTTATTCATGGAATGCATATGGTGCAAGCAATCATGGAAATCATGCAAAATATGGGATGAATCAAAATCTCCTAATATGCATGAGGAAACAATGGGGGTCTCCTCATGAGCATTAATGGAAACATCACATGGAGAATATTGACAACATCCAAAACAAAGCATATTTGGTTCAATGTGATCATGGATGACATAGTAGATGAATTGCACAAATCATGTAAAGGAAGCATGGCAATATCATCACAAGAGCAAAAGCCAATGACCATCATCTCATCATCTATGCCATAAGTGCAAATGGGATTTATTTTAATGGGGCATGCATAGTTACTATGTTGAGATTGTAATGATGCAATATGGGATATCTCACTCATAGCATATGACAAGTTCAATGGATTGTTAAACATGAAGTGACCAATAGAATTTTCACATGATGTCCTATGGAGCATAGCATCACAACTAGGCAACTCAACATGCTCATCATCATATTCATCATAAATAGGTAAGTCAAGGCATGAAGAAGTTTCACTAGCATGAAGCATGGTAATAGGTGGGTCAACATCATGGGAGCAATCAATGGTAAGAGAGTCCACTAGTGGGACAAGAGAAGCACCATCACCTATGTTACCTTTGAGCATCGCCCATTTGTTGTAGGTGAGGTGTCAACGATCCATTCGCTGTCATCTTCATCTTGATGGAACCATGGGGGTGTATCATCGTCCACCATGGCCATCGCCTCCAATGTAGGGATGGACTCGCCGAGGATAGGCATGTCATCATGTAGGAGACCAGCACCAAAGAAGAAAACACACTAGGAGTAGAAGTTGTTAGAAATCAAAGTGGCCTCATGTGCCGTGGTCAACTACCTCACTCACTAAGTGTTGTGGCTCACTCACTCCTGATGTAGGGCAGAACCCTAGGATGACGATCTTTCACGCTTGGAGAGAATCCCACGAGGAACAAGAAGAACGAGCGAAGAACACGAGGGAAAACACGGAGAACGAGAGAGAGATCACTCAACCGACAAGAAAACGATCACACAAGTGCTAGATTATCAAACACACAGAGTGGCACAAGATTCAAGGACAACAAAGGGTAGGATACAAGGGGCCGCTCTTCTCCGAGGAGGTCTTGATGGGGTCCCCCTAGAGGGGGGGTCTTGAACTTGGGGATCTTCTCCAGAGGTCCTGATCTCAAGGAGAAGTAGCCAAGTGGATGAGCAAAGGCTCACATCGAATATGAGCAAATCCAAAGCTAACCCTAGAAAGGATGAGGGAAGGTCTATTTATAGTCTAGGACCTCCAGGTAAGTTGGGGGCTAAACGAGTACATGGGCTCGGTTCAAACGCTGCACGCAGGGCGGTAGTACTGTTGTTTCATGGCGTGGTAGTACGCCAGCGGTACTGCCAGGGCGGTAGTACCGCCAGCGGTAGTATCATTATCTTGAGCGGTAGTACCGCCCACGCCTCGATTCCCTGAGTGTGTCTGGTTTTGCGGAAGTAGGTCGGATGGAGAGCGGTAGTACTGCCTTCTAGCGGTAGTACCGCTTGGCTTGAGCGGTAGTAGCCCCCTGGACTCTGCTCCCTCTGCTCTTGGTGTCCATCTTGAGCTGTAGCCTCCTAGGTTGGTTCCTTGGTACTGGTTCGAGAGCTCGAGCCTGTGTTCTATCCTTTTGGAGCTTGTGAGGCGACACGAAGGTCCATGGGATGATCAAGGATGCTCCGATCATCTCCCCTGTTGGGAGATCCGACCCTGATCAAAAGCTTCATCTCCATGGAAAGGTGTAACCACCAGATCACCAATGTTGAAGACGATGGGTTGCTTGTTGGCGCTGAGCTTGTTTGCTTGGCGCTGTACTTGGCGCCGATGGTGTGCCTTGTTTCTTCGTGCATCTTCTTGATGTACCTTGCTGATTCACTTGCATCCATGTTGGTGCGCTTGGAGAGGAAGTGGTAGAATGTCCAATGGGGACAACGGGTTGAAACGTAGACGACCTCAAGGGGGACTTGCCGGTAGTTGAATGTCTTGCATTGTAGGCGATCGGCGATGGGTAGACATGCTTCCCACCTTGATGTTCTTCTTGATCAAGACACGAGTAGAGTGGATAGTGTGGTTCGTCACCTGCTTGGCCGGTTTGAGGATGGTATGCCGAGGAGAACAAGAGCTTGATTCCGGCTAAGCACATAGGGTCTTCCAAAAGTAACTCAAGAACTTGACGCCACGATCGGAGACGATTGTCTTTGGTACGCCATGGAGTCGCAAGATTTCCTACAAAAGAGATTTGCAACATGTGAAGCATCGCTCATCTTGTTGCAAGGAATGAAATGTGCCATTTTAAAATCTATCCACAACAACAAAGACGGAATCCTTGCCATTTTGAGTCCTAGGTAAACCAAGTACAAAATCCATACTAATGTCTTCCCATGGTTGATATGGAATAGGAAGAGGCATGTAAAGACCATGAGATTGAGCTTAGACTTAGCTTTCATGACATGTAGCATCGTTGGTGAAGCGTGAGACGTCATGAACACTTGGGCCAAAAGTAGTTGTTGGAGAGTGCGGCGAATGTCTTGTCGTCCAAAGTGTCCCATGAGGCCGCCCATGAGCCTCTTGCAAAAGGAGCAAACGAAGAGAAGACTGGAATGCAAAGTTTGTTAGCTCTCAAGGTAACCATCCTTGATGTAATATTGTTCCCAAGACGACAAGGCCAAACACTTAGCATAAGGAGAAGCAAAAGATGGATCATGCTCATACAAGTCTTTTATATGCTCAAAACCAATAACATTCAACTCAAGTTGAGTGACAAGCATGTTTATGCGTGAAAGCGCATCAGAACTACATTTTCTTTTACCCTTAATGTACTTGATCACAAGGAAAAGATTCAATGAATTCACTCCATTTGGCATGACGCTTGTTCAATTTAGTTTGACCTTGAGGTACTTAAGCTGCTTTATGATCGGTATGGATGACAAACTCATGCGGTCTAAGGTAATGTTCCTGCATATGTAGCACCACATAAAGCATACAATTCTTGTCATATATGGGATAATTAAGTTGAGCAACGGAGAGTTTTTCACTAAAATAAGCAATGGCTCGCTTTTTCTTGCATCAAACTCCTCCAATTCCGCACCACTTGCATCACAATGAACCTCAAAAGTTTTGTCAAAATTAAGCAAGCAAGAATGAGGAGCAAAGACTTGAGCTCATCAAAAGCGGTTGATTGCAAAGTTCAAACAAAGGGAGTATTCTTCTTGGTCAAAGTGCAAAGGAGCGCAATTGTGCTAAAATATTTCACAAAGCGACGATAGAAACCCGCAAGACCAAGAAACTTCGCGACTTGTTGCAAATTGGTTGGTTAGCCAAGTTTTAATTGCTTCAATTTTAGTTTCATCAACATGAACACCTTTGAAGAGACAACAAATCCCAAGAAAACCACTTTGTCAACGCCTAAAAGTGCATTTTTTCAAGTTTGCATAAAGGCTTTCCTTATAAGAGTTTGCAACACATTTAACATGGTTAATATGCTCTTCATGGTTTTGCTAAACACAAGAATATCATCAAAGTAAACCACAACAAAGACTCCAATATAGGATGAGCAATATGATGCATAAGACGAAAAGTACCGGAGCTTCCGAAAGACCCATAGGCATCACTAACCACTCATATAAACCAAATTTGGTTTTGAAAGCAGTTTTCCATTCATCACCCTCTTGTATGCGATTTGATAATAGCCACTTTTAAGATCAATTTTGAGAAAAGTTGGCTCCACTAAGTTCATCAAGCATGTCATCTAAGCGAGGAATGGGATGCCTATATCGAACGGTAATAGCATTGATAGGTCTACAATCGAACACAAGCGAAACTTCCACGGTCTTAGGCACAAGAATAACCGGAACGGCAGGGCTTAGGCCACGCATGACCGAGTTGAGTTGTTGAATTCCTTGGTTTCTTCCGATTGACTCGGATGGAGCTTTGTTTGGTAGCGGCCCGGGATGAGGTCGATTCGATGCTCAATGCCTCAAGAGAGGTAGACCCGAGGTAGCTCATCGGGAAAACATCTTGAAATTCCTGCAAAGAGAAACACCAAAGGTAGCTCGTGAAGGTGTTGTTCTCCATCCCACACAAGGACAAAGTGCATCACACTGATGGGTGCTCACACACTTCTCTCATCTCACTTTTGGTGGCAAATAGAATGAGGTTTTTCTCTAGGCTAAGAGTCTCTCAAATTTGGCTTGTGGCTCTCACCACTTGGGTGGATCACTTTCACTCTTTTCTCTATGATGTGTGGCTTGCTTTGGCTATCACTGACTAGGAGACATAGGTCGAGCACATACCCTTCCCTTTCATCTTGAAGCTATAGTGATTGGTTCGCCCATGGATGACACCACGGTCGAATTGCCATGGTCGACTCAAGAAGGAGGTGGCAAACGGTCATTGGGACCACATCACACCCAAAGTGTCTTCATAAGCACCAATTTTAGGAGACTTGGACCGATGCTCGACCAGATAGTGCCGAGTCACTTAGCCATTGAACCTTGTAGGGTGTGGGTGCCTTCTTGACCAATTGTAGCTTGGAGCATAGTTCTTCACTTGCCAAGTTGTGGCAACTACCTCCATCGATGATGACCTTGATGGACCGCCCATTGATGCCTTTTGTGGAAGATGTGGCATCATTGGTCTTCTTCTTGTTGATGTTGAAGAGTCAAGACCTTGAGACAACGAGAGCGAGGCTCGAATCCTCATCACAAAGACTTGATCATCTTCATCTTCATTCACTTGCTCTGCATGGCCACTTGCTCAAGGGCTTCCATTTCCTCTTCACTCATAGAGTCATATGTGCCATCGTCTGAGGATCATGGTGCGCTTGTTGGCATTCAGATGACTTGGCCTCGGCCGCCGCAAGTGAAACACTTGAAGGAGCTTGTTTGATGGTCTCATCAATGTGGAGGGAGGGATGAAGCACGCGGTTTAAGGTTGTTTGAAGTAGGAGGAGGACTTACTTGAACTTGTTGGGATGTATCTTGGATGAGTACTTTCATGCATTTGAAGTCATCTTGTACTTATGCCCGCCATTGTAGCTTGATGTACGAGCTCAATGAGGGATGAGTATGGTTGGAAGTCGGCGATCTTCTTGATGGGATGATTGAGTCCGCTCAAGAAACGTGCTATAGTTTGCTCATCATCTTCCTTGACATTGGCTCAATCATGGCTATCTCCATCTCCTTGTAGTATTCTTCAACGCTCTTGTTCCTTGCTTGAGTAGTTGGAGTTTTGAAGAGGTCGCGGTAGTAGTAGGTTGGCACAAAACGTGCTCGCATGACATCCTTCATTTGAGCCAAGTGGTGATTGGGGTTCACTCTTGCTTGTCGTCAATCAATGATTTGTTCCCACCATATGAGCACATAGTCTTGGAACTCAAGTGATGCCATAGCGATTTTCGCTTCATCGAGTTGTGCAAGATTTTGTCAACCTTCAATGCCCATGAGAGGTAGTCTTCGGGTCATTGCTTCCATTGAACTTTGCATGGTGAATTTTAGCTTGTCAGAAGCGCTTTTCATTGTGTTGTTGGCGATGTTGATGATGACGCCCTTGACGGAATGTACTCGCCTTCATGTTGCTCTTCTCGCGGAGGAAGACCATGATCAACTCCTTGTTGAACTTGAGGTTGAGGTGGAGCTTTGAGCTTGTGGAGGAGCTTGAGGAACTTGACGCTGTACATGAGGTTGGTAGTTCCTCTTGGATTTCCTCAAGGGCTTCCTCTTGATTGCGCCTGTCATGACAAGGGGTTAAGGCTCTACTTGATTCTTGAAGGGCACGCTATACCAAGAGCTTGCGCTTCACGTTGTTGTTGTTGAAGACGCTGAGCCTTGCGCCTTGTTCGCTTGGTGGACGACGCCTTTTCTTTCTTGTTGGCTACTTAAGACGTTGTCGTCTTGGGCTTGAGCAAAAGCCTCTTGGTTTGATTGAGGACGAGGAACTTGATCATCAACTTCTATTGTGAATGCTTGTCATGTAGCGGGTTGCTAGATGCATGACGGTCTTATGCCGCTCGCTTCTGAGAGTGTTCGATGACGGTACTTGAGTCGTAGAAGGTGTCGCCGGAATGTCGACTCGAGCGTCTGCCTTGATGATGAAGAAGTGGAATGATGCCGTGTTCTCATCAATGCGCCGGATCTCATCCATTGTTGCATCATTCTCTACCTTGTGAGCCTCGAACTTGTTGTCGGCGTAGTCTCTTGTACGCTGCTCGAGAGTCGCAAGTCGGTGGCGAGGTTGTCGGCGCGGTCGCCATTGCTTGTTGTTCTTGGTGCAACGCCACAGCACCAAAGAGGTGGCTCTGGTGACGATGAAGATATGCCGCCTTTCTCGATGAAGAGTGGGTTGGTAGAAGAACTTGGCCTATCCATCATTCCAAACAAGATGTGGTGGTAGAACGAAAAGAACTTATACCAATGTACCTTTGACCGATGTTGAAAATGAATCAAGTTCACTCAAATGCGGACAATGAAAAGAATTGCAAATGCAATAGTAGACTAAGTAAGTATGAAATAATACAAATCAAGAATAGATAAGGATTGTAGCAAACTAAAGTGATTGTCAAAATGTTCACCAAGAATGCTCTTGTTGCACAATACTAGAGACGCTAGCACGACAGTAATAAAAGGCGGATACGCCAATTGTGCACAACCTATTAGGCAAAATGCAACGATCTCTATCCCAAGTATGCTATATGTATGATATTTCGTTATGATCCAAGATGATCGGATATGACAATCTTAATGTTGTATGATGCTATGGTTCTTGCTTATAAGCTCTTGCTTATCTTTCCTCTTTGCTTAAAAGCTTGGGTGCTCTTCTTCACTTTTGAGCTCTTTTCTTATGCAAACTTCACGAACCAAGATAGCAATTGTGTATGCAAACAACATTTGACACACAAGTTGATCTCAAGATATGCACCACTATGGTATGCTATGTATGCTATGGAGTATGATCACTATAGTACAAGTCACGCTATTTACAATACAATGGCTAGTCTCGATGGGTAAGCAACGCAAAAGTAAGGCTATGTGGTTATCAATGCAATTGCAAGAGATGACAAAGATGTCGCCGAGGTTACCGCCCTGACGATGATGAGTCTTGGCGAAGATGAGTGGTGGTGATGTTGACGCCAAACCGCACTCTATATAGCCAAACACAATAGGACACGGAACCACAACTCAAATTCTCAAAGACCAAAAGCGAAAATGTGGTAGCGAAAGTGGAGGTGGTATAGCGGATGATGGTTTAAGCCCTAGGCAAAGATGCCGATGTTCGGAAAATTTTATGGTGTCAAAAGGTGGTGAAACCAAGGTGAGGACCCGGCACGCCGATAGCTTCAAACGAGCCAAAGAACACTCAAATCGGAGTTCTGAGGAAAAGTTATGATGAAATGGTGAAAGTCGAAGGCTGAATCGCCAGGCGGTAGTACCGCTTGGGTAGGGCGGTAGTATCGCTGAAGCGTAGTATCGCTTGGAACGGCGGTAGTACCGCTGTGGTCGGGATTTTGACTATTTAGGCTGAACGGGGCTGGCGAAGTGCCGCGTTTCAGCGGTAGTGCTTCGAGGGGCGAAATCCGGTCGGATTTTCTCGATTGTTCGAACGGTTGCGATTTGGGGCGGAAATGGGTGATTTCGGGTCAAAATTGGCGGATTTTGGATGGAAAGAGAAACTTGGGGACATGCTAGATCGACTAAACCAAGCAAGCAACCACGGATCAAAATCAACAAAATTTCATCACACTAACAAATCACAAAAAAATTTGGGGCTATTTTGTGGGGAATTTTCGAATTAGGACAAAAACGACAAAATCAATCTAGAAAAAGAGGGGCTCCAATAACGTGATCAACGTGGCTCATGATACCATGATGATGTAGGGCAGAACCCTAGGATGACGCTTTCACGCTTGAGAGAATCCTCACGAGGAACAAGAAGAACGAAGGAAGAACACGAGGGAAAACACGGGAGAACGAGAGAGAGATCACTCAACCGACAAGAAAACGATCACACAAGTGCTAGATTATCAAACACATAGAGTGGCACAAGATTCAAGGACAACAAAGGGTAGGATACAAGGGTAGTGTCTTCCTCCGCGAGGTCTTGATGGGGTCCGCCCTAGGAGGGGGTCTTGAATCTTAGGGGATCTTTCTCCGAGAGGTCCGATCTCAAGGAGAAGTAGCCAAGTGGATGAGCAAAGGCTCACAACCAAATATGAGCAAATCCAAAGCTAACCCTAGAAAGGATGAGGGAAGGTCTATTTATAGTCTAGGACCCGGTAAGTTAGCGAACGAGTACATGGGCTCGCCCGGCCAGCACGCAAAGTATGGTAGTACTGCTTTCATGGCGGTAGTACTAGCGGTAGTATCATTAGATGTAGCCTTTCAGCGGTAGTACCGCTTATCTTGAGCGGTAGTACCGCCCGACACTGCTCGATTCCCTGGAGGTGTCGGTTTTATGAAGAGTCTGATGGTACCGCTTGGTTCCAAATAGTACCGCTTGGCTTGAGCGGTAGTACCGGCCCCGGACTCTGCAGTTCTTCCTCTTGCTCTTGGTGTCCATCTTGAGCTGTATTCCTAGGTTGGTTCCTTGGTACTGATTCGAGAGCTCGAGCTCGTGCTCTCGCCATGGGTCCTTTGGAGCTTGAGGTGACTGAAGGTCCATGGGGATGATCAAGGATGATGCCTGATCACTCCCTCAAGGATGCTCTCACTTGTATGGTGGGTGGAGTCACCAAATGGCTCTCAACCTCACATAGGATGTGTGGCATGCTCTCATGTGTGGGGCTAGTGGTGGTCACACTCATCCTCTCATAGGAAATGCTCTCAATGCATGGTGGAGTCACCATGTCACATGGGTGGTGGCCTCACATGGCAATTGGGGCATCTCGACATATGTGGGTGCCGAGAGATGTAGGCAAATCATGCGCGCTGGTCGCAGAGCTTGACTCAAGTATGAGTCCAATGTGGGCTGCCTTCATGTTGTTGAAGAGGTTCACGCGCCAGGCGGGTCAAGGGGATGGCCCTTGCTCGACTGCCTTGTCACCGCTCTTGGTGTTGGAGGCCCATATGATGTGGCACCTCATAGCTCGCCTCCATGACCGGGGAGTTTCCATGCTCGCCATCTTCCTTGAGGGGCTTCAAGATGGAAGTGTCGCCGCCAGAGGGTGGTCGCTTTGGACTTGATGAAGTCGATGGCGACACGGGAAGTACGCGAAGATGCCACGTCCAAAGGCGATGTTTTGAGAACACTTCTTAGAAGATGCCGGTGGTTGATGTAGCCGTAGCGCCGCCTTGGTGGTGGTCGTCTCGCGGTCTTCTTGTGCTTATGAAGCTTCGACTTGCGGTTGGGACTTGTGCATTTGCTTAGGAGCATCTTCATGATGATGATGTCGTTGTCGCTTTGAGCTCGTAGTAGATGTCGCCCGTCAGCCGCCGCACATGATGCTTTGAGGTGACTTCCCTTCATGACGGCGAGGATCACGAATGATGGTGGTCGCCATGATGTGGACGATTTCGCTTGCATCGCTTAGCTCAAGACTTGTGGCTTGAACGACGCCGCCCGAAGATGATGAAGGGAAGTAGACTTGATCAAGGCTCTAATCTCCTCCATCCCTGCATCTTGCTCCTCTTTATGCGGCAAGCTTCTTGTCGGTAGTCCCTTCTCCTTGCTTCGGAGTGATGAATGTCGATGGAGATGTTCTCGGCGCGCCTCGCATCTTGATTGTGTGCCTTGCACTTGTCGCTAGATCAAGAGACGCTTTGGTGATGTAGTTCACACCGAGATGAAATGCCTTGTCTATCCATCACAAGACTCGAGCAAATATGAGTGGGAGAAAGAGAAGAACTTATACCAATGTACCTTGACCGATGTTGAAAATGAATCAAGTTCACTCAAATGCGGACAATGAAATAGCACTATTGGTACCATTCCTTGTCTCTCACACCTACACAAGTAAAGCTTATGGAGGAGCTCTGTGAGGATAGTGGCACAAAAATTTAATGCAAAATGTTAGCAAGAGTCAATAATGTTGAAAGAGATTCACAAATTCGCAAGTGAAACAAATGGACCAATAGCAAAGAATGGAAACACACACACGGATAGATAAATGGGGTCGCAACCAAGGAATGAGCAAAATGTGGAATCCACGAAAACGCCACAAGCACAACTCAAGAGAGACGCTAGCACGATTGCTCAATAGGCGGATAAGACACTTGTGCACAACCTATAAGATGCAAAATGGATAAACTTCTATCCCAAGTATGCTATGTATGTATGGTTCCCGGTTTCTCCCAAGATGATCCAAGATGATCGGATATGACAATCTTATATGTAATATGGTATGATGCTATGGCACTTGCTTACAAGCTTTTGCTCTCTTTCTTTTTGCTTAAAAGCTTATTTTTTTTTTTTCTCTATGGCCACTTTGCACAATGCACAAACCAAGATAGCAATTGTATATATGGGAACAAACTTGAGACACAATGGATGATATGATACCAATATGATATGGTATGGTATGTAATGGAAGGTATGATCACTAATGTGCACAAGTAACGCTGCGGCAATACTAAATGGCTAGTCTCGATAGGCAAGTAACGCAGTAAGGCTAGGGGTTAACAATGCAATGGCAAGGAGAATATACAATGGAGGGATACCACGATACCAAGATTATATGGAGGTTACCATCCGACGATGATGAGTAGCGGTGTTCTTGATGTAGATACCAAGATGATGGAGACTGTCCTAAGTAGCAAACACCTTAGGAAACGGAAAACCGCTAACTCAAAATCTCAAACGCCAAATGTCAAAATGGTGGTAGCGGAATGCGGTGGTGGTTTGCACTTGGCAATGCGGAAGTGGAATGATGGGCTATACATGAGTTGAAGTTGCCGTCCCTAAGTAGCCAAAACACCTTAGAGACACAAGCCACAACAAAAAGCTCAATCAACAATTGCTAAGTTGGGTTGTCAAGTGTATGGTGGGCAAGGTTATGTGGAAGTGGTGGTGGTGGTTGATGAAGAAGCAATCGTCCCTAAGTAGTCAAACACCTTAGGAGACTCTGAATCACTACTCAAGCAACCACTAATGCTATGGGGAACAAAATGGGTTAGGTTATGAAGTCGGAGGTGGCTATATGTGATATGGTGGAAGGCCTAGGCAAACTTGCCAAATTTTCAAAAATTGATGGAGTCAAATTGTGTTGGTTGTATTTTATGGGAAGGGGATGTCAATAGCTTCAAACGAGCTAAAGAACGCAAAATCGGACTGGATGAATTAGTTATGGACAAAACGGTGAAACGGAAAAACAGAAATCAGGCCGGACATCCGGGGCCGGATTTCGGACTGGATGTCCGAACCGAGCGGATTTGGTGCCCAGGCCCGGATGTCCGCTTAGCCGGATGTCCGTCGGATTGGATGTCCGCCTGAGGTCTGATGTCCGCCCTAATCCCATCTCGCTGAAGCGGAAATTTTCAAATTGGGGCGAAATTGATGATTTTGGGCAAATTTGATGGATTTCGTGGAGGAAAGATGGGGAAAGAAATGCTAGATCCACTTGAAACCAAGCAAATCCATGGATCAAAATCAACAAAACATCATCAAAACTAACAAATCACAAAAAAATTGGGGCTATTTTTGGTGGGGATTTTGATTTAGGACGAAATCAACAAAATCAAGCTAGAAAAAGAGGGTAGGGCTCAAAAACGTGATCAACCTAAGCTCGATCCATAGATGATGGGCGGACCCTACGTGGACGATCACGTTGGAGCGGATCTTACGGGAAATCACGAAGAACGAGCGGAAGAACACGAGGAAATCACGGGAGGAACGAGGAAAACACTCAACCAAGAAGGAATCGGTCACACAAATGCTAGATCAAAGAACACAGTGGAGATACATGATTCAAGGTCAACAAAGGACGATACAAACGGTAGCCGTTCTTCTCCGTGAGGAGGTCTTGATGGGGCCACCCAAGAGGGGTCTTGAATCCAAGGTGGATCTTCTCCGAAGAGGGGCCTCGGTCTCTCGTGAGTAGATCCTGTGATGAGCATAAGCTCTCATCTATGAGCTAAATCAACGCTACCCTAGAAAGAGGAAGGGATGGAGTATATATAGTCTACGGGACGAAGTACATGGGCGCCGGCCCTTCACTGTTCACGCGACAAAGCGAGGCCGGATGTCCGGGCAATGGATGTCCGGCTGGACGGGCCGGATGTCCGGGCGGGAGTCCGGGTTGGACGGGCGGATGTCCGGGAGGCCGGATGTCCGGCTGGCCTGGTCTTCCAGACGATTCGGTGATGGAGAGGCCGGATTTCGGCGATATCCGGGCTTGTGCCGGATGTCTGGGCCGGATGTCCGCTGGGGCCGATGTCCGGTTGGGGCCGGATGTCCGCCATCAGAAGAACTGCCCTTCCTTCTCCTTCCTTCTTCCAAGACGCTTCCTTGGTCCTTGGCTCTCCATGGTCTCCCGGGTGTAGAGTATGCACAAGGTCCGCTTGAAGTAGCATCCATGTCTTACATAAGGGAAAATTCGGAAGGAGCAGTTCACCTTAGGTCCAATGGCGATAGTCGAGGTCTCATCTTATGTATCCTTGGGGCTTGAGAGTAGATGGAGGTACATGGCGATGAACGGATGCTCCCATCACTTCACGCCACTAAGAGCCACCCTTCGTGCACAACCAGCAAAAGAACAACAAGCAATGAGCAATCAAGATCGATAACCTCGCCACCTTCATACTCTCCGAGCAACGCATAAGAGACTACTCGACAACAAGTTCGAGGCTCACAAGCAAGAGAACGCAAGAATGAACGAGATACGCGCTGATGAGAAACCGCATCATTACACTTCTTCATCATCAAGACGGAGCGCCGAGTCGACATCGACACCTTCTACCACTCAAGTACACCTATTACACTCTTCGCTGGAGCACTGGCTATGCATCTCGAACCCGCTACATGACAAGCATTCACAAGAGCAAGTTGATGATCAAGTTCCTCGCCCTCAATCAAACCAAGAGGCTTTTGCTCGCTCGCCTTCGCCGCCAACAAGAGGAAGAACGCACGCCTTCACCAAGACGACCAAGGCTCAACGCTTCAACAACAAGAACGAAGCGCAAGCTCTGAGGCGCAACGTGCCTCTTCAAGAATCAAGAATCAACGGCACAATCAAGAGGAAGCCAAGAAGAACTACCAACCCTGCCATGTACAACGCCAAGTTCCTCAAGCCTGCTCCACCTCAACCTCACGCTCAACAAGAGCAAGTTGATCATGGTCTCCGCCAAGAGCAACATGAAGACGGTACAATCCACGCCAAGGACGCCATCATCACATCGCCAACAACACAATGAAGAGAAACGCCACGGCAAGCTAAAATTCACCATGCCCAAGTTCAATGGAAGCAATGACCTCAAGACTACCTCTCATGGCATTGAAGGTTGACAAAATCTTCACTTGCACAACTACGATGAAGCCAAGAAAATCGCTATGGCATCACTTGAGTTCTAAGATTATGTGCTCATATGGTGGGAACAAATCATTGAGCGACGCAAGCAAGAGGTGAACCTCCAATCACCACTTGGGCTCAAATGAAGGATGTCATGCGAGCACGCTTTGTACCAACCTACTACAACGCGACCTCTTCAAGAAACTCCAACTACTCAAGCAAGGAACAAAGGCGCTGAAGAATATGAGATAGCCATGATTCGAGCCAATGTCAAGGAAGATGATGAGCAAACTATGGCACGCTTCTTGAACGGACTCAATCATCCCATCAAGAAGATCGCCACTTCCAACCATACTCATCCTCACAGGCATCAAGCTACAAAGGAACGCCAAGTGCAAGATGACTCTGGCACGCCAAGTACTCATCCAAGACCTACGGCTTCCAACAACCAAGTTTCAACGATCCTCCAACATCTACATCAACCAAGCTTTCAAGAAACGACGACAAGTCAAGTTACAAGAAGACCTCGACAAGTTCAAGTCGTCTCCTCCTCCCAGTAACCTCAAGCCGCTGCTTCATCCTCTACTCCACCATGAGACCATCAAGACAAGCTCCTTAGTGTTTCACTGCGCTCGAGGCCACAAGTCATAATGAATGCACCAAAAAGCGCACCATGATCCTCAACGACGATGGCACATATGACTCCATGAGTGAAGAGGAGATGGAAGCCCTTGAGCAAGTGGCCATGCACCGCAAGTAAATGAAGATGAAGATGATCAAGTCTTTGTGATGAGGATTGTTCCTCTGTCCTCAAGGTCTTGACTCTTCAACATCAACAAGAAGAAGACCAACGATGCCACATCTTCCACACAAAGCCGCATCAATGGACGGTCCATTAAGGTCATCATCGATGGAGGTAGTTGCCACAACTTGGCAAGTGAAGAACTATGCTCCAAGCTCCAATTGGCAAAGAGGAAGCACCGATCCATACAAGGTGCAATGGCTAAGGACTCAGACTATACGAGTCGAGCATACGGTCCAAGTCTCCTTCAAAATTGGTGCTTATGAAGACACGTTGAATGCGATGTGGTCCCAATGACCGCTTGTCACCTACTTCTTGGTCGACAATGGCAATTCGACTGCGGTGTCATACACAATGGGCGCACCAATCACTATAGCTTCAAGATGAAAGGAAAGAATATGTGCTACGACCTATGTCTCCTAGTCATGTGATAGCCACAAACAAGCCACCAATCATAGAGACAAGAGTGAGAAAGTGATCCACCCAAAAGTGAGTGAGAGCCACAAGCCAAATTTGAGCGACTCTTCGCCTAGAGAGAAAAACCTCATTCTATTTGCCACCAAAAGTGAGATGAGAGAAGTGTGTGAGAACCCATCTACCGTGATGCACTTTGTCCTTGTGTGCAAGGATGGAGAACCAAAAACTAACACCATTCACGAGCTACCTTTGGTGTTTCAATCTCTTTTGCAGGAATTTCAAGATGTTTTTCCCGATGAGCTACCTCCGGTCACTCCTCTTCGAGGCATTGAGCATCGAATCGACCTCATCCCCGAGCGCTCTACCAAACAAAGCTCCATACCGAGTGAACTCAAGAAACAAAGGAAATTCAACGACAAGTACAACAATCGACAACGGCCATGTACGTGAAAGCCTAAGCCCTTGTGCCGCTCCGGTTATTCTTGTGCCTAAGCCCGACGGAAGTTTCCGCTTGTGTTCGATTGCACCTATCAATGCTATTACTGCTCGATATAGGCATCCCATCCATCCCTTAGATGACATGCTTGATGAACTTAGTGGAGCCAACTTTTCTCAAAAATTGATCTTAAAAGTGGCTATTATCAAATCCGCATACAAGAGGGTGATGAATGGAAAACTGCTTTCAAAACTAAATTTGGTTTATATGAATGGTTAGTGATGCCTATGGGTCTTTCGAAGCTCCCGACTTTTGTGCGCCTTATGCATCATGTGCTTCATCCTTATATTGGAGTCTTTGTTGTGGTTTACTTTGATGATATTCTTGTGTTTAGCAAAACCATGAAAGAGCACATCAATCATGTAAAATCAGTGTTGCAAACTCTTCACAAGGAAAGCCTTTATGCAAACTTGAAAAATGCACTTTTGGAGTTGACAAAGTGGTTTTCTTGGGTTTTGTTGTTTCTCAAAGGGTGTCCATGTTGATGAATCTAAAATTGAAGCAATCAAAACTTGGCCCCAACCCACCAATTTGCAACAAGTGCGAAGTTTTTGGTCTTGCGGGTTTCTATCGTCGCTTGTGAAAGATTTTAGCACAATTGCCGCCTTTGCATGCTTTGAGCAAGAAGAATACTCCCTTTGTTTGGGGAACTTTGCAATCAACCGCTTTTGATGAGCTCAAGTCTTTGCTTACTCATGTTCGATTCTTGCTTTGCCCAATTTTGACAAAACTTTTGAGGTTCATTGTGATGCAAGTGGTACCGAATTGGCGGAGTTTTGATGCAAGAAAACGAGCCATTGCTTATTTTAGTGAAAACTCTCCGTGCTCAACTTAATTATCCCATCTATGACAAAGAATTGTATGCTTTAGTGCGTGTGCTACATGTTTGGGAACATTACCTTAGACCGCATGAGTTTGTCATCCATACCGATCATGAAACGCTTAAGTACCTCAAAGGTCAAACTAAATTAAACAAGTGTCATGCCAAATGGAGTGAATTCATTGAATCTTTTCCTTATGTGATCAAGTACATTAAGGGTAAAGAGAATGTAGTTGCCGACGCGCTTTCATGCATATGCATGCTTGTCACTCAACTTGAGGTGAATGTTATTGGTTTTGAGCATATAAAAGACTTGCATGAGCATGATCCATCTTTTGCTTCACCTTATGCTAAGTGTCCTGACGAACGCTTGGGAACAATATTACATCAAGGATGGTTATCTTATGAGAGCTAACAAACTTTGCATTCCCGAGTCTTCTCGCTTGCTCCTTTTGCAAAGGAGGAGGCCTAGGGACACTTTGGACGCACAAGACATTCGCCACGCCTCAAACAACTACTTTTGGCCCAAG
>JAHIAM010002097.1:0-51677 GCA_021605205.1 Aegilops longissima | reverse complement strand
GGAAGCAGTAAACTCGCCGAGTGTCCGTGTGGTCTCTATTACGAGCAAGATATACCCGCTTTACATACCACACCGCAAACTTACCCTCGAAGGGGGACATGTCAAAAGTCCCATACCTTGCTTATCGTGACAATTTGTATCGCTCGCTTTTATTTGCAGTTTCTTTTGAATAACCAATATATAGCTCTTGCCTATTATTGCATTCTTTCCCATTATATATGTTCATTTATGACATTATGCTATCAAAGACAATTTGGCACGCTAATACACCAGGGCTTATGTACCCCAAAAACATGGTGTGACAAGTCCGAACACTTCCACAAGTGCCGCACTCAACTTATAGCATTATATGCATCGCCTCCTAATCATGTCTTGGGTCAATAGTTGGGTTTGCCCTGCTCCCCATGTTTTGGTACCTTACGCGTCCGCTATATCGCTAAGGTAGCTGGGAGAACCACCGCGATTGTGCCCCGCTTGAGCTGGGTTGAGCATCTCAAAGGAGAAAGCTAAACTGACCGTCATGATAAGGCGAGAACGGTCGCTGTTCGAGAGGTTTCTTCGAGTCCCTAAAGACTTATGCCGCTTAGAGCGAGGAACCGGCATTGTCCGCCAGGCGTGATAGCGCTCAACTCGGGTCTTCCGAATACTAGGGGCTTCACCAAATTTAAAATTATAGAATTCTATGGCTAAGGAGAGTGTTCAAGCATTATAGTCCGGCTGCCTTTGTTCTGGGTTGAGCGCCTCAAGGACCCAAGAATGGGAACAAGAGCGCCAAGTTTATCCCAACACCCCAAAGACTCATGGCATGGGGCTGAAGCCAACGACTCGCCATCTCTCAAATTTGATAGACGGCCGCATGTTAAGGTAATATTTTAAATTCACAAGCGCTTGCTTAGCGATATGAACAAGTTTTCAGCGCATAAGATAACAAATGCGTAGTCTATTAAAAATTACATCTTTGAGAATTCACCCGCTATATGGGCGGGCACCCTTTAGGACGCCTCATAGTACATTTCGGCTTGCGATGCTCCTTGCCCTTCGGTGGCCCGTCTGGCCACAAGCTTCTCCAGATCCAGCTTGCCCCAGCAGCACTTTAGCACGGGCAAGGCCCGACGGAACCTTCAATGCAGACGGAGCGCTTGATGACTTCAATCCATGGACAAAGGCCCACCAGCCACCGTGACTAGCCCAAGTAGCTCCTGTGCATGGCTTCCAATGGCCACAATGAACTATGAGGCTCTTCATGGCCTGGGTTGGCGACTTTGTGGAGCTCGACCAACTGCTTCAGCTGGTCGCTCAGGCACTGACGCTCGCCTCAAAGATACCGAGACCGTAACACCTTCTCCATCGAAGCTCCCCTTGGCGCTGTAGAACGCGCAAGATCGTATACACTACGGGCAGATCTCGCTAATGCTCCCGGAGAGCTCTAGATTCGGTAAGTAATAAGTAATTCACTTTCACATGCTTGCTTTGCATAAAGAATGCCTTACCCGCCGCTATCTTCTTTAATGATTCAATCTCTTGAGGGCTTTTTGGCTTCGCCTTAGCGGCTTTGGCACTCTCAAGAGCCGAGGCGAGCTCGACTCGAGTTCGAAGTACACCCAAACTCTCGTGTCTTTCCACGAGAGCCTCGGAGCTCTTGCCGCACCTCTACCACCCGCCTCCTTCTTCTTCTCGCCGGTGTGCGCCCGGCTGGTCATTGTTTCGGGCATGGACACCGCCTTCAGTGGTCGCCACCTCGCTCAGTGGCCCCTACAATACCCACGCTATTCCTGCCATTTTTGCAACCAAATCTTTCTATAAGGTATTTATTCAATAAGGTATTACTTACCTTCCTTGTCCTCGAGCTGCTTGGCAAGGCCGAGCCTGCTTTCGACCGCCGTGGCTCGCTCAATGCATTGACTCCGCAGCCAAGGCGGCAGAGGTCACAGCGCAGCCTGTGATTCCCATATTGACATACTTATGTTAGACTCATGCGATATCTTTTAGATCCTTAGTCCGCTTTTCTTTCCAACACCAAACTAAGCATCAGGGCTACTGCCTATGCGGTAATATTTTTACATATTCTAAACTTACCTCAAAGCCCGTTAGAAGGCTGGTACAGCCACCATCCCGCTTTGGCGGACTGAATTTTCTCGGATCACCACACTCATAACAAAGGTGGTGCCTCGTCGATGGAGGTGCCTCCAAGAAGCTATCCGTGCCTCCGGATGGACGGAGGTCACCGGCGCCATAGTCTTACCTTCTTTACGAAGGGGCCGCTGTCGACTTAGGAACCACCGAAGGTTCCGTGACGGAGTCCCAGACAGGCCAGACTTAGAGCTCCGGGTCTCGCCGCTTCGCTTCCGAGTCCGGGAGGTCGCTTTGCGGCGCCCAGACCACCTCCTCCAAGGCTGGGCCCTTTGGGACTCCACTGCTGTGTCGCCGGGCGACACGAGGAGAGGAGGCGATTGGAAGTGAAGTACTATTCACATCCGACGAGCTCAGGGAGCCGCCACGGGCGGCAAGCTCGCCTTTGGGCGGGATACATGGTCATATTTACAGCTAAAAGACACTATGCGCAAATAAAAAGTCATGAACTATTCCGAGTCCGGACACTTACGATCTCGCCAGGCTTGGCCTTGGTGGCCACTCCTCCTCGCCATTGTCGGGCGCTAGGAGAAGTCCGAGGAAGGGTCCTTCCTTTGACTCCTCCGCCCCCCGCCGGGTGGCCTTCCTTTCTTCTCTCTTCACTGGGAGAGGCTTCTTTCTCCTCCTCCTCATCTCGAGGAGGATTCCGCCAGAGTCGCCGGACGATGAGTCCGACAATGACTGGCGCGGCACTCCTTCGAGTCCCTCGTGGCCTTCTTCTTGGCTTTCTTCTCCGCACCACGTGAGGTGCCGGAGCCAGCAGCCCTGGCTAATCGGGCATCCGCCGGTTCTTGGTAAGGGGCTGACAGCTAATCTGTCCGACGCCTTTCACCACCTGCCAAAGGTTAGGGAGTTTTAGATCCCGATAGAGTCAAACTATGAAAAAGAGTCCCATAAAGGTTAAAATAACTTACTCGCTGGCTTGACGCTGCAAGCTGAATCCGCAATCTTCAGAGCGGATGGGAGCCTGGCCGCTTTGAACAACACTTCCAGCGCCTTCGCACGTAGTGTCAAGAGCCTTTTCAGAGTTGGGTGCCGTGCCGGATCGAACTCCCACAATTTGAAGGCCCGCTGTTGGCATGGGAGAATCCGCGGATGAGCATCACCGGATTACGCTGACAAGCTCGAGATTCTTGTCCACCAGGTTTCGGACGAGGTTTGAGTCCCACAGCTCGTCCGAATCCCCCCATGTCAGGCCCGCCTCTTTCCATGATGTGAGCCGTGGGGAAGCCAGATCGAATTGGGGTCGCTACCATTGAGAGTCGCCATGCTCGGTGATGTAGAACCACCCCGATTGTTACCCCTTTATGGTCTCCACAAAGGAGCCTCGAGCCATAGGACTTTTGGCCATCTTGTTCACCATGGCGCCCAAGACTGCTTACGCGCCGCCACTACCTTCGGCTTGACATTGAAGATCTTCAGCCATAAGTCAAGTGGGCTGGACGAGAGGAAGGCTCTCACACACCACGATAAACGCCAAGATTTTGAGGATGAAGTTCGGGGCCGATCATGGAAATCCAGGCCGTAGTAGAACATGAGCCCCTGACAAATGGGTGAAGTGGAAAACCTAGTCCGCTGGAGGAAGTGGTGAGGAACACCACCTCTCATGGGGCCGGGGTGGAATGAGCTGCCTCGTCAGTAGCCGTGCGCTGGCGTCGCTGGACAAGTATCGGCCTTCCGCAGCTTTTTGATGTGCCCTCCGTGATGGAGGAGGCCCTCCACTTGCCTCCCGCCCCCGACATAGTTGGAGAAGGTTGAGGTGGATGTGCGGACTTGGGCGCTGGAGCTCGAAAGCGGAAATGGATGGGCAAAGGAGGAAGAAGGCGAGGTGAAAAGGTGGATCCTTATCTCCTTATTTGGACGGACGGCTATGCGCCCCCACCAGCCCGGTAAAACTCGCTTATCTCCCAAGCTACCGTAATCAATGGCGCGTTGGGTTACCCACGTCCGTATTGATGAGAATCTCAAATAAGGGGCACGATCTCCGCTGATAAGACGTGCTGCTGAAACCGCCTCGCTAAACGCTACCGAGGTGGAAAATAAAACGATTCGTGATGAAGGCCTGGCTGCAGTGTGATGTCACACCGCTGAATACGCCAGCAGATCTGTGCAAAAGTTATTCTCTATGGTGGTATGTGGAACTTGTTTTGCAGAGCCGACACTATCCTTGTGTTCAAAATCTTCTATGAAGTATTCGGAAGAGGAACCCGCCTTGCAATGCCGAAGACAATATGCGCGCCGGACTCGCCATTGAAGCCTGGTTCAGGGCTACCGAGGGAGTCCTGATTACGGGTGTCCGGATAGCCAACTATCATCGCTGGCGGACTCGGACTATGAAGATACAAGATTGAAGACTTCGCCCCGTGTCCGGATGGGACTTTCCTTGGCGGAAGGCAAGCTTACGATACGGATATGTAGATCTCCTACCATTGTAATCGACTCAGGTAACCCTAACCCTATTCGGTGTCTATATAAACCGAAGGGTTTTAGTCCGAGGACTAACAACAATCATACAATAGGCTAGCTTCTAGGGTTTAGCCTCCTTGATCTCGTGGTAGATCTACTCTTGTACTACCCATATCATCAATATTAATCAAGCAGAGTAGGGTATTACCTCCATCGAGAGGGCCCAAACCTGGGTAAAAACATCGTGTCCCTTGTCTCCTGTTACCATCCGCCTAGAACGATAGTTCGGGACCCCTACCCGAGATCCGCCGGTTTTGACACCGACATCTACCCCTTGCCTATAGGCTTCTCGGCTTGGGTCTGTGTACTGAGGGTCGGGGATAGTAGAGTAACTTTGCTTCTCCCCAAATAGTGGGCGGAGCGATTTCAAGCAGGAGGGCGGTTTTGAACTATAGTGGGCGCGAACGATTTCAAGTAGGAGAGCGAGTTTTCAAATAGTGGATGCGAGCTATTTCGGCGAGGAGAGCATGTTTTGCCGACCATGGTTTACTTAATTATTCGCACATGTCATTTCGCCGAGGAGAAGGCGCGCTGGATGAAGTTACTTAACCTACCTCGATGTACAATGGGCCAATTGATGCGTCCCACATAGGACGGTAATTTCGCTGCCTCCCATTTATTTGCTCGCTTAATTCCACCGAAAGCAGAGAAGATTTTTAACGGTTCGCTCAAATTTTGGGAGAGCGAGCATCCACGCTCACCTTACCAAGTCGATTCAATCAAATTTTGAAATATTAGCTTGCCACTTCGCTTTTAGATGGAGAGATGATGCTCGGAGTAATGTGTTTTACATGCTCGTTAGCGATTTACTATATGACAAATAGTTGACCCACTCAAAACGCTAATCAAAACCAAAATGAAATATCTCGATTCAATGAAATAGCTTGTTCAATAGGTCAAAATAGTGAACTAAATCCAAAATTGAACACCTCAATCGAGTAGCATGTTGTACAAGATTATAGTACTCCATGAACATGTTGAAAGTCTTAATGAACTTGTTTGATATACGATATATCCGCTCATGTGTAGATTGCGCATAACATGTTCTCTAATTTAAATATTTGAATGCAAGTTTATATTGAAACATGGTTTATATCAGTCTTTGATGCATAAGACGCGACTCCCCTCTCCCGCACTCCTGTTCTCTCTCTCTCTCTCTCCGACATCTTCAATTCTGCTGCACGATCCGGCTGTAAAAACCTTGTTGGTCCCTCTCCTTTCTCTCCTCTCTCTCTCTCTCTCTCTCTCTCTCTTGTGTGTGTGTGTGTTGAGGGGAGGTCTTTCTAGTTCGCATGCATATATACACCATCTATAGGTCTCTCTCAGACACTATGTATGATACTCTAGCTAGTCCAAGCTAGATATCTTGGGTGCACTCATCGACACACACAAATTCCTTGGCTCTTGCCTGAACTCTCTCATGCACCACTATGTCATCTCGGAGCTCTTCCCCCTCTCTCAAACTCTCCATCCACTGGTCACATACACATGCATATCTCACTCGCACTGAGCAGGCCCATCTAAAACTCTATCTCTCTCCTCGCTCTCTCTCCATCTCACACGCACACACACACAATCTCATGCCCAGCTAGCCAAGTATGATGGTCTCTCACTCAATTGTAGGCACACGCAGTCCCCCTATATGTATATGACTAGCTAATCTTAGTCTCCATCACAAACATGTGCATGGTCTATCTCGATATCTCTCGGGCATCTTTCTATCACAAGACGCACTCTTTGATCTCCCACCCATATAGTCCCTCACGATATCGAGGGATCTCTATCACAAACACACCTCTCTCCCTCCCCATGCGCCCATGCCATCCATGTGTCCCTCTCGACCTTTTTTTCCTTGTTGGCCGACTCTATTGGACATGTTCTACAGGGTGTCTCTCCGCTGCAAACAATCACACACTAGCTATCTTCGTATCTCCTGCCTCGCTTCCATCCGGGAGATGCATGCGTGATATGTTCGCATAAGAAACTAAAAACACACACTCTCTCTAATTTATCGCTTGTTGTCACTTTCTTTCACACATACTCTTTTTGCACACTTACTCATTCTCCTTCACACGCACTTGATCTGTCTCGACCGAGGCACTCTCCTCGGTCCATAGCATATAGATTTATTGAAAAGTCAAACATCACAAAGTTTGACCATGTACGTGGAGAAAAAGAATTACATCTAGTACGACAAACATATACCATTAGATTCACCATGAAATGTAGTTTTGTATGATGTATCTTTGGTATTGTAGATATAAATAACATTTGTGTAAACCTGATCAAAGTTTCCAAAGTTTGACTTCTAAAAAATTTACATGCACTGCATTATTGAGCGGATGGAATATCTCTTTCCCCCTCTTAGCTATCTGACGCACCACTCAGCCTTATCGGGGCTCCTCAATCTCTCTCAAACTTTATTGGTCAGTTTGGTTCGTGACCTGACCTCATGCCTTGATGGCCGGTAACGCCTCGGTGTGGACGTGAAATGTAAAATATTTCTGCCTCCCAGCTTTGTGTGGTGCTGAAGCGCTTGGTTCATGCTTGGGCCAGCAAAGCATCAACGCCCCATCAATCAATCCATGCATCAATTATGTAATGCTAATATCCATCCATGTTACTGTTAGCCTCGTGGTCAGACGCACTTCGTGCACGGCCAGGCTCAAAACGGTCACCGGCTGCTACTTGCAGTTGTCCGGAGTTCTCGCCAAAGCAATTAAAGTGCAAGGAACCTGTGCCAGCGGGCTTTCTTTTTCATAGGGTAGCAACCAAACAAGCGCATTAAATCTAGCCACAACCCCGTGCCGTGCAAAAGATGCTCATGACGCAGCCAAACTTTCCTTATATCTCCGGTTCAAACATACACATGTCTCGCTGGCTATACATATAGACCCATCCAACACTCTCCGCCTTTGTTCTCTCTCTCCATGTGACACACACCCCCTAAGTACCATAATCCTCACTCCATCATAGGCTCTATTTGGATCCATGGGTTAGAGTTAGTTTGGGTTAGTTTGGAGTCAACTAACCCAAAAGATCCAAACAGAGGGTTAGTTTGGGTTAGATCCATCTAACCCATCCAAAAAAACTAACCCATCCAAGAGGTGCTTATTTGGGTTAGTTCTTCTGAGACCACTAATAAACACTTTTTTCTCGCCTCCCCCGCAGCAGATCCTCCCCACTTCCTCAAGCTTCTCGCCCTCTCCTCCTCCCTCTCACACCGCCTGAAGGTGCCTCACAGATCTGGCTCCATCTAACCCTGCCACCCAAACACCTCTTTACTTAGAGTTAGTTCAGGTTAGTTTAGGTTAGAACCTAACTCTAACCTCTAACTGAGTTACAGATCCAAACAGGGCCATAGGCGCAAGCACTCCTCCTAAGTATTATTATCTCTTACTAGCCATCGTGAACACACGTATTGTCTCCTTCCATCCATACGCCTATCTCGATATCTCTCGGGCATCTTCTATCGCGCACACCTTGTCACTCGATCTCCCACCCATATAATCCCATCACGATCTCCTGGGGATCTCTATGACAAACATACACTCTCTCCTCCCCATGTCTGCATTTTCTCCGACGCCCTCTCGACCTCTCTCCTTGTTTGTCGACTTCTCTGGCCACGTGTATAGGGTCTTGTTTTCGGTTCCAAACAACCACACACTATCTCCTCACCTTGCCTCCGCTTGTCAAGATGCATGTGTGATATGTTTGCATAAGACACGACGCTTTTTCTCATTTTTATCGTGTTGTCCATGTCTCTTTCACACACGCACACACACTTTTTTCACTCTCTCTCTCTCTCTCTCTAGTTAGGGACTCTCACGCCCATAAGCATATGGATGTTTTGAAAAGTCAAACCTCGTAAATGTTTGACCAGGTATATGTGGAGAAAAACATTTACATCTGAACGATCATTAGATTCATCACAACATGTACTTACTTCATACTATCATTTATCTTTGGTATTGTAGATATAAGTAATTTCTTTATAAACTTGGTCAAAGTTTCAAAAGTTTGACTTAAAAAATGTTGAACTACATTATCGAACGGAGGAGTAGCTCTTTCTCTCTCTCTGCTATCTCTCACGGGCCTCCCTCTCACTCGAATTCTCTATATCGACGGATTATACGCCACCGTGTCACGATAGCTCAGATATTGTTTAGTTGACCGTCAACCAATCCACATGCTGCCTTGTCACCGTGTTCTGATTCGCAAAGGCCCATGTGGCAGGGTGAAAATAAGTAAACTAGAGGCCCATCCGACACGCGGTGAAGTAAACAAAGTTGAAACCACTGGGTAGCACCCCACACGCTAGTAAATTGAGGGCGATTGAGGAAAACTTCTTTATGCATGAAGGACGACTCACAGACATCACCAACGCCACAAGGCATGCATGTAAGGACGACTCAAGACACCCAGCACACAACACACACCAAAGACACTACAGTACACCGCCGCCGCCACGGTTGAGAAGGACGGCGAGGCAGCCAACAAGCGGAGGCGGCTCGAGCTAAACCGTGATCCGCGAGCCTGACTTCATCAAGAGCCTCCACGATGACATGCTGCTTGTCATCATCGCCTCCTCCCCACCAAATTGTCGTGGACCGCCAGGCCTCCCGCGGTGGCGCTCCGCGCTATGGCCCCTCAACTCACCACTCGATACTGCCTCTCACGGGTATTGCAAACGCATGGCCACAGCCTCCAAGATCCTTTCATCGCACTATGGCCAGCCAGACGCCTTGACATCCGCATGTTCATTACCAACTGCAAGGTCCAACCTAAGTTCGACGAGTGGTTCTTATCCTCGCCTAGATCAGCTCGAGGAGCTCAGCTTTGAAGCTGGACGATGTCGCCTTCGCGCCGCCGCCTCACGCCAACGCCGCGCCACGCCAGCTTCAGCTCGCTATCTTCCCTAGATTAATGCCGCGCCGCTTTCTTCTTCTCCTCAACTCAAGCAGCTCGACCTCTTCGACGTTGTCATCTCAAGAAGGCTATGGAGCACCTGCTCCACAGCTGTATCGCACCGAGTACCTTCGCCTTGAGCAGATCCATGGGTTCATTAGCCTCCACATCGCCGATTTAATCTCCGATGGATTTGTGTCTTGCTGGCCCGCAACAAGACATCAATTGGGAAGAGATCACCCAGCTGTTCCATGTTATGGTCATTGAGAATGCGCCTTTCCTTGAGAGATTGCTTCTATCGGATCTAGAAGGTCCAACAAAAATCAGGGTCATTGACGCACCAAAATTGACAGTGTTGGTGTACTCGTTTGTCAAATTCTCCGAACTCTTTATTGGATCCGTAATCGTTCAGGTACAACACCCATCTTCTTCTCTGTCTTCTTGAAATTCACATTTTTAAATTTCTTCTTGATGTATTTATGACCGCCTTCCACAAAATGATTCCCACAAGCTTGACCCAATCCATGACAAAGGAAAATCTTAGCACTAAAATCTATCGCCCCAATCTGATCAAGTTGTTGATTCCTTACATGCCTTCTCGGCACGGAGAAGCTACTCATCGAGGTGAAACGGTAATCAGAATGTAGTTCAATTTTTTCGTAATTTTCCAAATTACGATGACAAGTCCAGTGTTCAAACTGCATATACGCACCGCATCGAAAGAAATGTTTTAGTATTTTTTCTCACGTGATCACCGCATCGCTTTTTATGTCAGACTACTATAGTAGCCTAGGCTAGTCATAGTGGAAATTAACTTAGACTACTCCGTAACTCTATGGTTACCCTAAGAGCAAGTACTACCTCCGTCCTGGTTTACTCTTCCATTTTTTAGTATAGAATTTGACCATAGATTTAATCGACAAAATGTTAATGCATGTCACTAAGTACTATATCGTGGATTCGTATTTGAACATAATTTCAAATGGTGTAATTTTTAGTGACATGCATTGGCATTTTCTTAGGTAAATCTATGGTCAAAATTTTATACTAAATACGAGGTAGTATTCCCCAACTGGATCACCTACTTTGTTCGGGTGCCAAATTAACTCACGAATGAAAAACACTGCGTGGGAGAGAGAGAGAGGACTGAGGCAATAAAAAATTTGTTTGGGAGAGTGAGAGGCTGGTGAAGTTGGTTTGATTGATTTGTTTATACATGTGGTCTGTGCACAGCGGTGCCAACTCTCTCACATCGCGAGAGCGGTGCCAAAATCTTTGATTTGACATCGATGCGTATTATGTGGCATATTTTTTAAATATGGCATCGGCCACATAGTGGAAGGCAACAAATGCCCAAGCTCTTCACGTGTCCTAGTTAAATTAGAGGAAACAGAGAGAGAGAGAGAGAGAGAGAGAGAGAGAGAGAGAGAGAGAGAGAGTGAAAAATATCACTAGCCAACCAACCCTATCATATGAGCGAATGATATTGGTACCTCTTGATGACACGGCAATCTTATGCAGCCAATGCTCTAATATGTTTTCTTCTTTGCGTATAAAAAGACCCGAAGTGAAAATGTGCTGCACTATAACAATCTCATCAAATGCCTTGATCTCCATCTTACGAAATTGATTTGATCGACTACCGAGGCAGCACATCTGAGATTAAATTGGCCAAGTTCTTTCTTCTCGAGGCAAGTGTGCTCAAGGTAATGAGGTTTACGCTTCCTCGCGAACAATGAATGGCGTGGTTGATCACCGCAAGCGCCTAAGCCTAAAGTACAAAGTCTCCAAGAAACTGAATTTGTTTTTGAAACATCAAGTGGCTAGAGACTCAAAACCTATTTTCCCATTAGTGACTTGTCGTATGTGGATTTTAGTTTGTACGATAATGATGCATCCACCTAAAGTAACCAAAGTTCTTACATAAACTTCCTAGTAATTCCTCTTCGTAGGTGCAGCATTACTCCTAACATTTGTAATATCAGTTTGAAACTTGTAATATTGCCGTGTCATATTCCCGCGCTTTCAAAAATCGCTAATCAAACAGGTCCTGAGTTGGTGATGATGTTGTGCCTCCCATCTTTCACCAATAGCCATCGGAACTAGATCTGATGCATACAAACCAAGCTTCTCCATTTTTGCAAAAAGATGGCCGCACTTGTTCCCAATTTACAAACAACTCCTTGTCTCTCATAATTAGCACTTGTTCCAAGGCCGTGGAAAAATTTGGCGCGATGGCCGCTGCCAGAACCTTCCACCCCCAATCTTGGTGTTCCGTGCAATGAACGGGCATCTACGCACGGGAAATTATGTCGAACATGGCTAGTTGTAAGCAGGCTAGCTCTACAGCCATTATGATAGAGACTGCAGACGGTGAGGCTGACTATGGTGTGCCGAACACGGCGCCTATACTCATGTGTCATCTCCGGCGTAGGGTCTTGTCACTTCACTGTGAGGAGCAGCACGTAATAATTTGACCAACGGGTAGTACAGTGCTAGTACTCCTACTACTACATTGGTAGTACTACTACTAGTACTAGTAGCACCACCGTCTGGATTTCAGAGTACTACCATGTCCATCTGGATTTTAGTAGTATTTGACTAGCAATATCTAGTACTACTCCCTCTGTAAATAAATACATTGTGTTTTATTCCTATCGGCAAGAGAACTTAATGTTTTTTGCTAACTTGAGTACTAATAGGATTACATGCAATGAACTAAACACTGCATGTCATGTTTGGTAGTCTCAAGTCATTGGAAGCATGCACGGCCCACATCTTTCATTGGTTGATATGTCACGAAATAAGAAACAAGGAGGGAGTTAATGCAACGTGCCTAAGTGTTTTGGGATTATTTGTTTTTTGTAAGGTGACTTACACAACATTTTTGTTTACATGCATTAACATTTTATTAGTTAGATCAAAGGTCAAAACTTGGCGCAAAATGCAAAGGGGACCAATAAACCAGTAAACATGAAACTTCTCTCGTTTGGCCCCAACTAGAGGTCCGGTGAGGGTACTATACTGCACCGGCACGGAGGGGGACGCAGCTTCATTGACTTACGGCAACTACCTTTGGGTGAATGACACGTGGGCCCAGGGGGTGGCTGGCCCACCTATCATGCAGCCAAAGGCAGGTGCAGTAGAGGGCCGAGGAGTAGTACAAAATCCTACGCACCTATGCATGCTAACCAAGGGCAAGAGTGATCACTCGAATCGCAAGATCAGTTGACTAGAAGCTAAGCTAGACCCATGGAGGCGATGAGCGCGAGCATCAGCCAGCTATGCCAGATGGTCCACGACGTCGGCCTGCGGCCTGGCACCGAGGAACGTCTCCAGGTAGTATTGCTTGAGGCCGCCAGGGCGAGGGGCCGCTTGGACGACAACTTCGTCTCCTTGTTCGACGAGGTCCTCGTTGGTTTCCTCGACAAGTTCACCGTCGCTCCTAAGCTATGGACGACTTTGACGAAGCTTCCACCGACGCGCCCATGCATGAACGGCACCAGAACCAAACTTCTAATTACTCTAGGCAAAATCGTTATTTTCATCTATCGGTCGCGCCATGGAGCAGAACCAAATTTTACAAGTTACGAGTTCAAAAGGAAAAGCCCGCCGCTCATGTCGCACCCCCCACACGGTTGGCTCCGCACGCCGCTTGCTGGAATGCGTCCGGTGTTGCATTTTCACTTACAAGCGGGACAGTAGTTGAGCAAGCCGACTATCGGCAAACCCCCACCCCGCCCACCGCGCGATGGCTGAGAAAACAAGAGGGATTAGAGATGGTTGTAGCACGGACTCCAAGAAAATTGGTGTCGGATGGGACTCGTGTGGGTGGCGTGTGCCGTACTCCTAGACGTGAATGCTAGATATGGCCCATGCCACCCCACTATATCGATCCTATACCGAGGTACGTAGAACAAATTTCCAGCAGTCCGTGCTCAGCCCTCCTCTATCTCTCTTCTCAGCCAGCCAGCGGACGCGCGAAGCGCATCGTTTGTTTGCTCACATGCGGCCCCATATGTCAGTGAAAACGCAAGAGGACCAACTGAACCTGCACATCTTTCACCTCGACGTGCTGGTGATGAAAAACAAATCCAATAAAGATCTTCGGGTCCGCTTTGGAGTTACTCAAGAGTAGTAAGATTCTATTTACGCTTAACCTAAGATGCACATCTCGTGGCTTCAACTACCACTCTATTTTCTTTCATGACACGACCTGATGCTGGATGTCCCACGTGTCGGCAAAAGGAGGAAGAACCCACCAAATCTTCGGTTGTGTTCTCGGATTAGACTAGTTGTGCTAACTTAAATTTTTTATTGTGTACTCCCTCCGTTCCAAAATACTTGACTTCCATTTGTCCAAAAATGGATGTACCTATATACTAAAACATGTCCAGATACATATATATTTTGATAAGAAGGCATGTATTGTGCAACGGAGGGAGTAGAATGGATGCAAGTTTTTGTATTGCGAAGAAGAGTACATCCATATATTGATAAAGCGCAATTTAGTAGATGTTCTATCACTTTTAGCTAGCACAAAGGCTAGAGATGAGATTAGTGCACTTGTTGATACTCCTACTAGAATAGAGGCTAGACATGAGACTAGATGCAGGAAGCAACGCTTACTTTTTTACACTCAAGAAGAAAGAAGCACGCAAGATCGAGCCTCCGCAGATCAACAATGAATGCATCAAGAAGGCACTAATCCAACTTATGTGAGTAGTAAAATGTATTCTTGTGGTTCTTGTTTTCTTTGGTCTTGCTTTTCTAGTCAAAATTATCGTTGAGTTCGTGCAAAACGGAGGTCCGCTTGGGGTCGCGCTGGAGTTGGTCTTACAAGTGGGACCACGCTAAGGAAAACGACTATCGGCAAACCCCCACCTCGCCTCCGCCGCGATGGCTGAAGTTAGAGAAATGACGAGGTTGAAGAGATTGCTCTAGCACGGACTCCAAGAAATAATATGGTGTCGATGGAAGTTGTGCTGGTTATGCAGCAGACTCGACGTGAATGCTTGTTCTCGCCCATGCCACCCTACTACTCCTACTACTTACTCCTACTATATAGTATCGAGGATTCGAGGTGCTGGTTACGACAAAATAACACATTAACATATGGCTACAAGAAAACACCCGCCGACGCTAAGCATGTGAAGCTAGTACAAATAGTGCACTACTATTGTTGATTGGCCTCATCCGATAACCTATTGCAATGCACGCATAATTATGTATTCGAAAATATTTTTTGCCTCGCCGCACCACTCACTCGTAGAAGCGACTCAAAAGCCATTCATAAATTTAGTAAGTTTATCACAGGCATATCATTTTATTACATACAACAGGTCATCAACCCACATCGACAACGAGGATACATTATAAATACTAAAATTTTCACCACACAACAAATAACAAGCAATGAAATGAACTTCAACTCAACTGCTCTCGGCGTTGAAACGCTTGCTTTGAACCACAAGTGATTCTCCGGGACGGCCATCCATTGTCGATCCGAGACCAACGCAGACTGATCATCCAGTCAAGCGCCTACTATATCAGCATTTGGTAGGGAACCACCCAAATGTCCGAGGTATAGACACATTTGCTTCTCATAAATGGTAGTAACGTTGTGTCAACAGCAGCTTGATCGCTTTCACCATCATTCGATAGTTTTGTCCAAGGAAGAGCGAAGTTTTCCAAGACTATCAATTCTGTACTCAGGAGAAGGAGTTGGCGCTAGCACACTAGTATCCATCCCAAATACCATGCAACGGGTGTTGGAATAGGTCCCGAGAGTGCTACCATGGGAGACTACACCGCTTCCTTAGCAAGAACATCATCATGGGCTGTATATACACAAGAAGAGGTGATCCATCGAATTAGTTGCTAGGCGCCAAAGAGTATATGGGCGCTGCTCGTCCTCATGCTCGTGATCCTCACCATCGCCATCTCCCTTGGTTATAAAATTTTCAAGTATAGGTGGTGGAATGTTCACAGACCTTGGAAACACAAGAAGAAGGTTAATTAGTAAAGGGAAACTTGCTAACCCGCATGCATGTGGATGAAACAATTATAATTACGGTGGAAGACAAACGAACGAAACTATGAGGATGCCATGAAAAACAAAGCCATGAGTGGTGGTAGCAAACACAAGGCCCTCAGATTGAATTGCATCACAAGACTCATCCGTACGTAAACTGATTTTTGAGCAATATCCATCGAAATCAAACCACCAAGGACGGCAACAAGCTTGTCAAGATAGCAACAACTTCATAGTTGTTGTAATTCCAAGAGCAGTTCGAACCTCCACAAATTGCTATCTTCCTAGAGAAGATACCACCATGATTGTATTTGAACGCATGCATAATACCGTGTGCTCAACCTCCGGGCAGTCTCATGAGATTTTTGAAGTGGAACCCGTCACGAGTGTACACATTCACAAGTTCCCACTGCAGTTGGACCCAATGTAAACAACCCAATCTCCATTTGCGCCTGCCAAGCCTTGCCCTCAAGCGATGGCATCTTAACATCATACGATCATTATCAAGCGGCATCAACTTGCATGTGGCGAGGCCTCCGTGATGGCGCCACCATCGTGGTCACGGCGAAGAAGATAGGGAGATCAAACCGCCTTTGACTCTTGGGTTCCTTGTAATGATGTTATTAGTTGAGTCGAGAATGGGCTTGAACGAACCTGCCATGCTAGCCGAGGTGATGACGCCAGACCGATCAATGAGTTCCTCCACCACGCCATCTTTCAGATCGGGCAAGAATAATGGGTCGTTTCCAGCCTGATCCTCCATGGAGAAGACGATCGAACAATGGCGTAAGAAAGGGTGAAGGGCTGAAGGAAATGGAGGAGGGAGAGGAAGAGCGTATGCAGCAGTTCCAAATCAAGAGGGAAAGGTGAAGAGTCGGACGGTTGCTAGTTTGCCACGGTTCATGAAGAGGCGCCCGCCTACACGCCCATTCGAAATACTCCTACTACTCGCCGCCGCCTCACCGATATGTTGGAACGGGACCACATGTCAACTAAACATGGTGTGTAATTTCGCAGCAAAATGCGATCCGCCACGCTGGCCCGAGGTGCCGCATTAGTTATCGACCTTTATTTTTTAATGGCGTGCTGCTTAGTTTTGAAGCACGACTAACCGGTACTATACGCAGAGAAAATATAAACCACTCTACCACTAGTCCACCTCCAAAGATTAGTAGTATAAAAAGATATATAGGTGGAGCTTTAGCGCTTTCTTGCCAAGGGCTGCCCACTTGCTTCTCACACTACCACCCTCTCTCCAGATCTAAAAAGACGACCCTCTCTACCTCCTCACCGTGGTCACAGATCCGTCGGGAAGAAAAGGACGGCAGCGTTGACGACTCATCGTCGGGCGAGCGAGGTCACGATCGACGACAAGGCCGCCTCTCGCATCTAGCGCTGCTGGATGGCCTCCATCCCCAAGCTCGCTGTCAGAGGTGTGGAGGAGGACTACCCACCACGAGCGGCTTACTTCCTCACGAATCTCGTGTATGCTACCTCTTTTCGACCATACCCTTGTTCTATTGCCCCATCTGCCACGCCGTTGCATGTGGATCTTTTCCACTCCACCATCTTCCCAATTTGCTATCCTCTCGCTCACCGGCCACACGCATTTAAAACCATAATTTGCACTATTAAAGGAAACCCTACTTCATGCGTGACTAATCCATGTCCGTTGAATAAGGAAAGGAAGGAGACTGTATCGCCCAAGAGAGTAGGCATCAAACCCGCATCTAGGTTGAAAAGGGAAAATCAGTAGCTAAGGAACGAGTCTCGTCTCTTGGTTGAAGAAGGGTATAAAGGCATGACAACACAATAGAGAATGACCAGTCGATCGGTTTGTTGTCCTCACATAGGAAAGTGGTGGCTAAAGAGAACAAAAATAGGACATAATCCACATATGCTGCCTGGATATTTGTTGCTCTAGGCAACCATACCTCCTCACCAATCAAGGTCTGCGGAGGTACATCGATTTGGTGCGCCCACCGTCCAATGGGCCTCCCATGCTCTTATTACCACTTTTTTGTTGTTAGTATAACGCCAACAATAAGTCAAGCAATGCTACTGCTAAAGTGATGCCACATTTAACTAATGCCGCCTCACCTAATGCCACCGATAAATTTAAGCAATGACATTTAATGTCACTGGATTATTTCAGGTTTAGCTATTGATTGTGGACGTATTAATGATTTTTTGGCTCCGAGTGAGCTCTTTTTTCACTTTTTGAGTTGGAGACTTTGAGACCTTGTTGGAACCTATTTATTTGGTTTAATAAGATGGCCGTATGCATCGCCTCCTGATGCAGAGGCTGGGAGATCCCCTTTTTAAAAAAAGGCATTCTAATGTCAAGTATGCAACCAGATACCAACGATGAAACTTGTTACTACCTTCAGATTTTGCACTCTTAATGCTTATAGATTACATACCTCACTTTCATGATATAAGTTAATTTTTTGTATAAAGGTCACCAAATGCCAAGGCGCTGATGTCATTTTATTTTGGTTGAACTGCATGCATAATTATGAAGACAAGAGGAAAGGTCAAGAGGGGCACCTCCTCCGTTGTTCTCTTGATTCGCTCAATCAAGTTTTTATGTTTGATCGATTATCAAGATTGGGATAGCAATTTTAAGGCCCTCCGAGTTCGAAATGATATTTACCTTGGAGGTACATGGTTTGCAATTTTTTATACTGTCATTAGTTAATAATGCTAGTTACCTTCAGACTTTTGTATTTGGTTTAATGCTCATGCACAACTAGTATACCAATGCTGAAACTTGTTACCTTTACATTTTGTATTGTTAATTTATAGAAACCTTCCAAAGCTAGAGTTTATTGAAATCTGTTCAAGAAACCATTGTATTGTACCCTGTAATAAACTAACTACTCTACCGCTGCACTAGCCAACGGATTAGTGTAGATTTGTAGTATTCAATGGTGTTGCATTAGCGTATGGACATAAATAAAGTGTGGCAAGCTTTCCCGATATGTGCTCAAGAAAACTACTACCTGTTTTTCTAAATACTAGACGTTTGGGTACTTTAAATTGAACCGTGAAAACGCCTTTATATTAAGGAACCGAGGGTGTAGAGTTCACTCAAATTATCCCATAAAGCTAGTCACACCTTTGTTAAAATTAATGTTCATTATGTTATCGGAGGAGGTCTCGATGTTTGTCTCTAATGCCCGTCGACTACATACCGACATCATGATGTAATATTAAGTCATTTTTTGTATAGTGTCACTGAATTTTCATGGCGGTGATGGCCATTTTATTTTAGTAGAACTGCACAAAATTTGCTTAAAAGAAGAGGAAAGGTCAGAATGGCTCAGCTTTTTCGAAAAAACTATGTATGCCTTCTTGACATCAGCCGTTGTTGCTTTATTTATTCCTTCAAACAGTGGTTAGAAACAGTCTTGTTACCTTTTCCCATTAAGAAATTGGAATGCTTATATTTGTGAGTCTATGCTTCAACTAGTGCCACTTTTATAGTAATCACACTTTCAATATCTATGCAAATAGGGATGCTCGATTTTAGTGGAACCGCACAAAAGTCCAACTGGTTCAACATTAGCAGCATGTTTTTTCCAAACCTTTATATCCAATTGGTGGCACTATGAGCTGTTCATTACGAAGGTACATGGTTTGCTACTATGTTGCTACTCTTTTGTACTGTCATTAGATAGTAAAACTAGTGGTTTGTATGTGAATTTATTGGCAGTGGTGGACATACATTGGAGGTGTAGGACAGGATTCAATGATTGATGCTCATTTTCGTTGTATCGATTTCACCTCTTCCATCGCTAAGATGGTGTGGTATATGTTTACTAGTTGTTGTATTTGTGCAAGTGCATGTAGATGTCTCCGCCTGCTATTTTGGTTGAACTGCACAAGAGAATAGTATAGTCATCGCATGCAAGTACATTTGAAAATAGACACAAAGATTGGATAGTCACTTCATGGATCAGTAAAAGTAGTGCTGCACTATTTACTCGCCAACACTAGGTACTTCATTGCTTTGGTCTGATTATACAATGGGCATCATTTTGCCTAAATTAAAGTTTGTATTCAAAATAGTCTCATGGTGTGATCGAGAGAAGACCAAATCATATTGCAGTGGATGTTCCTCCATCATGTGTGGTTCATTCTCATGGTTCCAAATTGTCGGGGAAGCTGATCCACTAACACCTATGGGACCAAATAACCGAGACCCTTTCGTTCAAGCGGGGCGGAGATCGCACGAAGAGCAGATCGAGGCGAAAACACACGAAAGCAGTTTACTCCAGCTTCGAGCTTCCGAGAGATAACACTCCTACCGCTGCATGTCCGAGTGTATTGAGTTCTTCCTTGGGAGCGCTTGGTGCTACAAGACACACCCGCCAGCTAACGAGACCTAGCGTGAGTGTTTTCTGGTTTCGAACCCCCACGCTATGCATGGGCCTCCTTTTATATGCTCAAGGGTCTCCCACAGGTGGCAACGAGACAAGGGTAAAATGGAAAATGAGTTGCGGTTGGTACAACTACTTGTACAAAGGTATCATACCTAACCCTCGACGGCAGGGGACAAAGGCATTAAATGCCCGCTTCACGCCGCCCAAACAAAGGCAAATAGGATCTGTGGGCGCCACCGCTGCCACGATGGCAATCTTGTCATTGCCGCCGCCATCAAGCTACTGGTCAGACAGCCTCTTGCCACGCAAGGCTTGGAAAGGTCCCAGAGTGACACGTTAGTGGATGTGCCGGAGCGCAGGTACAGAGTGGTAGTCTGTCGCAGCAAGCGCCTTTGCCGCGTTGTTGCCTTTGTCGCCCCGAAGCTTGTCGCTGCTGCCTTGCCGGACGCTGCGGGCGTCCGCGGCAAGTTCCTTGAGATCCCTTGTTATTCTTCCCGCAAGCTCCTCTTGCCGGGCCTTGTCTCCTTGGCTTAAATATTTTGTTCTTGAATGGCTCCAAAGGAACCACGAGGACCTTCCCGCAAGCTCCTCTTGCCGGGCCTTGGCGGTCACCAACAAGCCTTGCCGCTGGTGTCTGAACTGCCCGCGCACAAGTTCGGGATACTAGGTACCCCTAATCTAGTACACCGGTCAGAGCCCTCGGCTCGGGCCACACACGAAGCCGAGCGCTATTGGGCTAGGCCCAAAACAGGCACGGCACGCTGCCTGAGTTACGCCAGATTCGCCCGACCCACCACGCCTCCACGAACGGCACGCCCGAATGCGCGCCGTGGGAGAGATCGTGGTGGTTTTTTATTAGAAAGGCGGAACGCCCCCCCTCCCTCTTTCTAAGCAGGGAAACAGGGCAGTTCGCCCACCTCACCGATTGCTTGTCCAATCTCGAAAACCTCCGCCGCCCCCCCTTCTTCCCAAAGCTGAAAAGAGAGCAGCGCCCACCCCCATCGCCACCAGATCACCAACACTGCCGATCTCCCCACCACCTCCACCATGGCTCGAAAGTCGACAAGGAAGGTCGAAGTCGGGCCGAGGCGCAGCTGCTCACAAGGCCGCCAAAGGAGCGGCAATCTTCCCTCTCAGCTCGCCAAGGATCCGAGGGAGTAATACTACCTCTTCTGGTCGACGGAGATGCGAGCGATCCGCGCACGAAGGTACTCCCTACTGCCGCTTCGAACCGGTTCAATGGATACCCTTTATTTGCGTTGTTCTTCTACCGCAGGCTCGCCCGCTTTCTCTCGAAGTTTTTTCGTGATATCATGAACACCCACGGTTCCGCCTCTTGACTTCACCCCCAATACCGTTTCGATTCATGGCAGTTTTCATACATCTCTCAAAAACTTTGTCGGAGTCTATCCAAACGTAGATCTTTTCCGCCACTTCTTTATGCCCCGAGTTGAGAGAGGGGAGCCTCTTGCCAGCGGAATCGCTTGGATCTCGAGGATTGGCAAGAAGGAAGCTTATCTCGAGGAGAGCCCGCAACAAGTGGGAGGAATGGAGGGCAGATCGTGTGCGGATTATCGAGGAGAACCCGCAGCCATTTACCGCCTAAAGGCTAAACCCCAATAGTGCGCGCAACGATTGAGCAGCGGGCCTCGAAGACGCTTAGGCTGAAGATTACGCCACCCGGATCTCTACGCTTAGACTTGCCGGGCTCACCGTAGGCACCGCTGGCGCAGACTTTTTCGCCACAGACGCTTCTTGCAGAGAGGAGGAGACCCTACCGGGAGTTCCGTAATGCGGCAGATATCATGAGGTTGCGCCTGGCCTTAACTTCAACTTCACCGTTTTGAACCGGATGCGATGTTTTGAACTGTTCAAGCCTCGATCATGATCATCCCGAAATGTTCAGTTGCCGAGGGGTGTCGCTCACAGTAACAATTCTCGCCGACCGTGATCCGCGTAATGATGGGCCAGCGACTCGCATGGAATTGTCCCAACTTGTCAAGAGCCCGCAGATGACGCCGCAGGAGTTCTTGATGGCTCGGTAGAAGTGCCGTCCGCCCGATGAATGTAAGAGCCTCACCCGCGACACCACCGGCGATGAGATGTAGCGACGCCACCAGCCGGAAGAGGCGGCAGAGTGCTGCCGGGCGCAGTTCGGATTCACAGTGGAGGAGGCAGAGGCAGCAGAGGTGGCAAGCCTTTTCGAGCGAGGGAGCTTGCCGTGAGGAAGAGCTTGTCGGGCCCGGCTGAGTCGAGCGAAGCCACGAGGGCGCCTCCTCCCACCTTCGCATAGCTTGCCGCAAGCGGAGCCCCAGCCCACTAAGAAGGCGCTCCGCAAGGCCGGGACGAAGGGGTGGCAGACGGGTTAACAGCCACCCAGGCCACGCGACGCTACTTCCACCGCGGCAAGCATCAAGCAGCTGGAGCACTCACGCCACAAGGCAAACGGAGCGGGCCTTCCTGCACCACCGCTTCTCGCTTCCCGCCAAGCGGCCAAGGGAACCCACTCCTCCGCCTTTGTCGACCGGAGGCGAGCCATAATTTGATCTTTCCGCGCCAGCTCCGACGAGGAAGAAGAAGAGTAAGATTCTTTGTTGTACTTGTAGTTCTTCAATTTTGTTGCTTTGTCTTGTATCTGATTTGCTTTACTCCAACCCATTCCTTTTCGTGACGCTGGCCCAGAGCGTCAAGAGAGCCAAGGTCCCGTGATTGTCATCGAGGACTTAACCCATCATGACAGCAGGAGGCGCGTCTGATACCACCTTGCCGGACGCTGCAACTTTTCCTCAAAGAAGTTCTCAGCAGCAGCCCCAGCCAGTAAGTATATGGTTTACTTCCTGCTGTTAGGCGGCATGGGTTCTCTTTCTTTGCCGATATCTCGATCTGCTGGTTTGTGTAGGAGCAGATCAGCCTCACTAGGAGTGCCCTAAGCCGCCTCCCAAATGCCATCTGCTTCGACTCACACCGCCAAGGGAGGATTCCCTGCAAGGGAGCTGCCTCCCAAGGAGATTCTCCGCAAGGACAGTTCTCCGCAAGGGATAGCACCAATGATTCCCGGTGGTTGAGACCACGGCTGCAGATCCTAGTACGTAATCCTCTTGCTTGAAAACTTCCCTTGTGTTCTTCTTCTTCTGATTTTCTTTTGAATATTTGCTTGACTTTTCTTTCTTTTCCGTCATCGATCCATCCGCCACAGAGCTGGGAGACCGAGGTCGCCGGGCGAGGAGGACGCTAAGGCACACCGACGACGCCATTGCCACCGAAGAAGAAGCTAGCGCCGATGATCCTGGGCCGGGGAGAGGTCGCCAAAGCTGCCGCCACAGGCCGGGCGAGGGGTCCGCGACGACCGACGACCCCGAGGTCAGCAGGAGCGCCAGCGCCACGCCGACCGCCGATCCTCCGCCGCTGCCGCAGCGCCAGTTCGATGAGCCCCAGCCCAGCACTTATTTGAAGGCCGGGCGATGGCGCTTTCATCAAGCTCCCCTAGGCGCCGAGCCCAGGCGCCGGCCAAGGAGAAACCTTCGATGAAGAGCTGCTCGCATCGCTGGCTGACGCTGGTCGACACGCCGAGCAGCAGCAGCGGCGAAGTCTGAGGAGGAGCAGCTGCTCGGAAGTTGTTGTCGCTTCACCGCGCCCGACAAAGCCAATCTGAATCCCGAGAAGCGCTTTGTCGCTAAGGCGGAGCAGGCATCGAGAAGCGCCGCAGAGGAGCTCCGGCTCAACTAGGAAGCTCTCCGTCCCCGCAAAGGAGCGGGAGCAATCGCCGAGGAGCATAAAGCCTTCTCGCCGAGAAGGCTGAAGTTGAAGAGCAACAGCTGCTTGCTGCCGAGAAGCCGCTTCACGCAGGAAGGCGAAGTTGGCGCAGCGGAAGGTTAACCTTGACAGCCACGAGGAGGATCTTTTACACATGAGCAAACATTTGGCGGGCTCTCAAGGAAGCAAAGGATGCTGCCGCAGCTGCCGAGGCCGCCAAGAAGGAGCTGGATACGAAGGTGGCGCAGATGGAGGCCAATCTCAAGGAGAGCGGCGAGGAGCTTGCTGCGCCAAGCATGAGCGCGAGAAGGACGCCACACCCTTGGCGAGCTGCAGTGGTCGCCTCACGAGAGGGGCAAGGAACTTAGCGCCGCCAAGGACTCCAACGCAGATCTTGAGTTGAAGCTGACTACTTTGACCAGACACTGGACGGCGCCAGGAGCAGGAGGTGGCCTTGAAGGAGAAGATCAAGGCCGACGAGGCGCTGCCGGGCGAGTGCCGCCGCCTGCAACACCTTCAGGAGAATGTGGAGCACCGACCAAGGGTCTCGTGGATGTTGCCACAGCCATCGACAGAAGTCGGGCGCAGCTGGGATGGAGGATCTCGGTATTCCTCCGATGAGCACCTCCAACCCAGCGCCAAGCTCATCTTGTTCTTCAAAGATGCATGACGGCCCTCCAATGACTCCGAAGAGATCCCAGCAGCTGGCCGACGAGTCACGCCAGATCTCAAGGGAGCTCTTCAAAAGGTGTCGATGAAGGTGGCCTTCCACAACCCAGGCCTCAACCTCACCAACGCCCTCAAGACCTTGCCGCCGAAGCTGATGTGGAAGGCCAAGACCCTTGTCGCACCCATTGTGGACAAGGTGAGCAAGATCAAGAGGGTTGAGGGCGATCGCGAGATTAGGCCGCCTGCTTTTCTTTTTCTTGCCGCTGCTGGTCAAGTGTTGAGAACAATCTATTAGAGCTGCACAAGTTATCTTGTAATATAACTCTATTTCGGTAGTGATTGCTATGTTATTTCCTTTACTTGATTCCTTCCTTTGTATGTTTTTGCCCTATGCTTTTAGGGAACTTGTCGCGAGGCACCTTAGCCATGAGCGCTGAGTGTGGGACGCCAAGAGCCTGTCAAGGCGGTGTTGCTACCGACAAGAAACCTTGTCGCAACTAGTTGCAGCTCACTTGTTGTTGAGTGGACTCAAACAAAGTAAGGGCTAACTAGCTACGAGTTGGTTCCTCCGCCGCACAGGTTTTCCATACAAAGCACGGTCGTTCGAGGAAGATAACTTAAAAATTTAAAACTGATTGCTCAAATTTAGCAACTTAGCTTTTCCGTCGCTTGCTTCCTGTAAGGCTAAACTTCCTCGAGCGACGCTTGGTCCACACCATCATCTTCTCCTTTCCCCGCAAACTTGTGGCGAGGGAACCTTCCTTTCTTTGAGAAAGAGAAAGAAGAGAAAATAAAGATGTGGAGCCTTATGGCTGGTTATTGCTTATCGGGGTAGGTGCTGCACAAAGTGTCGATAACGATGCAAAATAAAAAGTAGAAAGCATGAATTGACAAGATGTGCGGAGCACATGAGCTTTACTTATGCACGGGTCTGCTACCGGCTTTGTACAAAGGATTACATGCAACATCGGCAAGACTTCAGGTTAGCAGTGGTTGCCGGAACAGGTTCCGCAACCGCGCCTCACGGTAAAACTTACGAAGATGCTCAATGTTCCAGGAGTTGCTCACCGAATGCCATCTTCGGTCTCAAGCATGACAGCAGCCAGCCTAGTGACTCGCTTCACCCGTAAGGTCCTCCCACTTCAAGGCCAACTTGTTGGAATTCTGGCGGACTGAATGCACCGGTAACAAGGTCGCTTTCCTCGAGACTTCCGCATTAACTTTATGGGTTATGGTAGCGGCGCAAAGCTTGCCGATATCGAGCAGCTCGCATAACGGCTCAAGACGGTCCTCCTCAAGGAGCAGCAAGGCCATCTTGTCGCAACTGCTCTTGCTCAAGCTCATCATAAGCGAGCACTCGAGGTGACCCAGATACGAAGTTCCATGGGGAGAATTGCCTCGCCCATAGACTAGAGCGAAGGTGTCCGCCGGGCTCGACGGCATCATCCTCGATCGACCAAAGAACCACCGCAGCTCCTCAATCCAGTTCTTTCCGCACTTGTGTAGCCTCGTCGAAAGTCCTCGGTCTTGAGCCCGCAGCAGACTTCAGATTCGCCTCTCCGCTGACCGCATTTCTGATGAGCAATGTAAGTTAAGCGCACCTTGGCGCCAAGATCTTGACGCATCGCATGAAGGTGCGGCTCAGGAATTGGGTGCCGTTGTCGGTGATGATCCCGTTAGGGATCCCAAACGCAGCACAATCGACCAAGAACTTGATCGCCGACCGTGCTGTCACCTTCCTCATCGCTTCCACTTCGCCACTTTGTGATCTTGTCGATTGCAACATACAGTATTTCAAAGCCCCGACAGCTCGGGAAAGGGGCCGAGGATGTCGAGCCCCTGCATCAAAAATGGCCAGTGATAAAGGGATCGCTCGAGAGCTTGAGCTGGGTGTATCTGCTTGAATGGAACTAGCACTCTTCACACTTGGTTACTTGTGTAGTTGCATCCTCGAGGGCTGTCGGCCAAAAGAAACCTTGCCGGAATGTTTTGCCTGCAAGTGTTTTGCGCCAATGTGGTGACCACAGATGCCTCCATGTATCTCTCGCCAACAGCTTTTGTCCGCCTTTCCCGTGAATACACTTCAGTTTCACGTCGTTGAGTCTTCTTCGCATAATGTGTCGTCGACAAACTGGTACATACTTGACCGCCGCTACTCTTTCCGCTTCTTCTTGCTCTTCGGAAGTTCTCCGTCTCAAGGAAATGGACAATCTGTCGTGCCCATGCCGGAGCTATGCTCGACAACAAGGACTAAAGGCACATCTCGCCGCCGCGGGAACATCCGCTTCACGGCGAGAACTCGCGGCTCAGCCGAGCTTGACGCCTCGCAAGCTTGCCGGAGCAAAACTTGTCGGGAGCGCCTCGCTTCAACGGAACAAACCCTAGGGCTTGCCGGAGCAGACCGCCTCAAAGATCCTTGGTGTTGATCTTGAGGACCTTCTTGGCAGCGGCTTCGGGAGCTCACCGAAAATAGTCACCAGAAATCAACTTCCTTTTTTTGCTCGGTCCAGCTTGATGTCACATACGGTGGAGTCACCTGAGCACAAAGATCCCTGGTTCCATTGTGTAACTTAAGGGCGGCGACTTCGACAAAGCCATCAGCAATGTCGCTCGAGCTCTTGAACATGTTTCATCCAGAGGCCGTCAAAGTGCTCTTCTAGCTTTCTCACTTCATCAATGTAAGCTTCCATCAATGGACTCGATAATTTTGTTTACTTGGCGGACGACAAGCTGTGAGCCACCCCCGATAATGAGCTTTGATCCCAAGGTCTCGCTATGATCTCGAGACCGCAAGCAAACCTTCATACTCAGACTATTGTTCGTTGCTTGCTCCTTGGGAAAGTGCATCGACTACGATTGAGGTGCTCTCCGTGGTGCAACAAGTAACACGCCAAGACCGCGCTTTGCAGCGAGAAGGCACCATCAAAGTACATCAGCCACTCTTGCTTGCCTCCTTGACGGAATGCTCAAGCTTCGAATTTCTTCATCTTGTGTTACGCCCATTCTGCTATGAACTCTGCCAATGCTCGCTTTGATAGTTGAAGTGCTCTCAAACTTGAGGCCAAAGCTTGATAGTTCCAAGGCCCACCGACAATCCCGCCTGCTGCTTCGGATTTTGAAGTATCCTCTTCAGCCGAAAGCGAGTGACGATCGTTATCTCATGTGCTTGAAGTAATGGCGCAGCTTTCGAGGTTATGAGAAGGCCGAAGCAATTTCTGCACACCGAGTACCTTGATCTAGCCCCGCAGAAGGGAACCGACAAAGTAAACTGGGCGCTGCACCATTCTTTTTTCAGATCTTCTCACACGCTCAGCAGATCCATCCTTGTCGGGATCGAGCTTGCCGGTGAAGTCTCTGCTTGTCGCTGGATGCATCCGCCGTGGTTGCCGGCTCATCATCCGCCTCCCTCTCCGCTACTATGCAGCACTAACCACTTGATTGGTTGCCGCTATATATAGCAGCAACTTCTCTTGTGGCTTAGGTGCGCACAAGTGTTGAGTGAGGATGGTATCTCTTTAACTCCTCGCAGCGCAGCCTCCGCTCGAGTCCATTTCATTGACCTGCCTTTTTCAATATTTTGAAAATGGCAGGGCCGCCAGCAGACCTAGAGATAAACCTGCCGAGAGCAGCTACGCAACCGCAAGTCTTCGACATCCTTGACGCGCTTTGGTGCTTCAATCTGCTCAATGGCCTTGATCTTGTCGGGATTGGCTTCAATTCCTCGCTGAGATGATGAAGAACCCGAGAAGCTTGCCGAGGGGACTCCAAACACACACTTCTCGGGTTGAGCTTGAGGTTGATCTTGCGCAGATTTGCAAAGGTTTCGCTTCTAAATCTTGAATCGTAGTCGCCTTTGTCCTTGCTCTTGACTACTATGTCATCCATGTAGGCTTCCACATTTCTGTGCATTTATGCCTCAAAAGCGCCATGGACCACCCTTGCAAATGTTGAACCAGCATTCTTTAAACCGAAAGGCATCCGTGACAAAACAGATGTGCCACATGGGGTGATGAATGCGGTCTTCCTCATCCTCTTCTCGCCATGAAGATCTGATGGTATCTCGATTATGCATCAAGAAATGAAAGCAAGTCACATCCGCCATGGAGTCAACACTGATCGATGCGCCGCAAGGGAAATGGGTCTTTGGGACAAGCTTTATTAATATCGGTAAAATCGATACAAAGCCTCCATTTCCCATTTGCCTTGGCGACGATCATACAGGATTGGCCAACCACGAGGATGGAGCACCTCCGACAAGGCCTGCTGCTTCCAATTTCTTGATTTCTTCATGATGAATTCTGGCGCCCACCGCCGCTTCCCCGACTTTCGCTTGACGGGCCACAAGATGAGGGCAGACGGCAAGATGGTGCTCGACATTTCCTGGGAACACCGGGATGTCGACGGTTGCCATGCAAACACGCCGACGCTCACCCGCAGGAAAGCAACGAGCGCCTTTCCTATTTAGGGTCGAGAGTGGACCGATGGTGAAGGTACCACCAATGCCATCCTCCTTGGCGACACCTTCTTAGTCTCCGTGGAGCTGCCATTGCCTTCTTACACTTGCCGGTGGAGCTCAATGGTGCGCCCTCGACGGTAGCGCAGCACCAAGAGGTGCGCTTGCCGGAGGGCATCGTAACTTTGCTGGACTTGGTCTTCTTCTTCGCCCGGAGCTTCAAAGGCAAGTGACTTGGCGATCCGTTGCGGCCGCTGCTTCCCAAAAGAGATCTTGTCGGCGCAGATAAGAGCATCCTTCTTGTCGCCAGGACAGAGATGACACTTATCGGCCTCGCATCTTCAAAGATGTTGTATGCATAGTGAGAGGCTGCCATGAATTTGGCGAGTGCCGATTTACCAAGTATCCCATTGTAAGGCAATGGAAGTCAAGAACGCCAAAAGTGACCTCTCACCCTGAAGTTCAACTCACGCCAAATGTCACCGCAACATGATCTTTCCTTCGCTTGCTCGCTCCCGGATTGATTCTTGAATGTGCCGGTCTCTTCGAGCTCGCCATCGTGGATCTGGAGTTTCGAGTACCGCCGAGGAGATCAGGTTCAAGCCGCCCCGCCATTAACTAACATCTTAGTGACCTTTGAGGTTGCGGATAGTTGGTGAAACCAACATTGGTAGCACCACCGCAGCTTGGCGCGGTCAGGTGGTCCTCAATGTCAAAGATGATAGGCGTGCTGGACCATTTCAGAGGCTTGCGTGACTTGACGGATGGTTCTGCCGCATTGACTTCCCGCATCCACTGCTTGAGCTGGCGGTGCAAGGTTGTGACGCCCCAAGACCGGAGCTTCAGTTGCCTTCCAGGGTTTCCGAGTTTTGTCGTGTGGTTTGTTTTGTTTTTTTTGCATTGCATCATGTCATCTCTTGCATTGCATCATGTCATCATGCCATCATGCCATTCATTTTTGAAACTCTTCTAAATAAATTGCATGGATTTCTCGATCCATTTAAATCGAGGGAATTCACATGGTGTTTTCTCTTTATAACATATCCTCCCGATATTAGGGAGCTATATTAAAAATAATTCCATTTATTTGGAATTAACCATAACCCACTTGCATAATAAATCCCATGCCCTTTCTACTTCAAGTTTGGTCTCCTCACCTTGCCATTATTATTTTCATCATTTTCCGGAGTTCCACCAAAAATCCTTGGATCATTTTTGTTAAATTCCTCACATTTTTGTGAGTCCGGGAAAATTATCCCCATGTCCAAATTCTTTCCCTAACCCTCTCGTTCTTTTGTCTCTCTTTATTTATTTTTTTCTGCTATATATATATTAGAGAGAGAGATCCCAAGGCCCAGCTGCCCCCGGCCATTTCCTCCCTCCAGTCGACTCTAACTCCTCACAGAGGCCCAAGGCCTAGGCCCAGCTGCCTCCCTCCTGGCCTTGCTTCTCCACCGGCCGCCCATCTGCAGCCTCTAAGGCCCAAGGCCCAAGCCGCCCCTTCCTAACCCTAGGCGCCAGCCCAGCCTCCCTCGATCCCTCCCGCCGATCCCTCCTCTAGCGCCTGCTGCCTCCTTCCCGATCCTCAGACTCAAGATCTCTCTCCTCTCGCCGCCTCGATCCCATCTCCTCGCCTCCTCCTCAGCAGTCGCCTCCCAACCCCCGCCGATCTCGCCGCCTCTCCTTTCCCCTTGTCGCCTCTCCCTTTCCTCGCCACCAACCTCCTCGCCGCCATCCTTCCTGCCGACCAAGGCCTCACTGCTTTCCTCCTCAGAGACCATGTCGCCTCAGGCCATGGCCAGGCTCGAGCCGCCTGCCGTCCGCCTGCCTCCTGCCCTCTCCTCCCCATGCCCCGCTGGGTGATGGTGGACTCTGGCCAAGCCCTCCGCTCTCGACCACCGACTGTCCCCGCCGGGCGCCACTCCGCCGCTGCCCTGCATTCTTCCTTGGCCATGCTCGGCCGTCTGGCTGCTGCTCCTGCCTGGCCCCGCTTTGCGCCGAGGCCACCTGGTTCATCCACCATCGCCTCCTTGCTGGCATCCCAGCCCCTTGTGTGTTTGGTGTTGGACCGCCGAGGCTGGCTAGTTTGACCGCCGAGACCGCCAAGTTCCTGATGGATGCGCCAAGCACCCGGCGAGACCTGTTTTTCGCCAAGTTCGCTTACACGATTATGACTCGAGTTGGACCGCAAGCGCCAAGTACCCCACCGCAAGATCACACGGACGCCGAACGACTACACGGATGCGATAAGTACCACGACTACCTCGAGGTCATTCGGTTTCCGCCAAGATCGACTACGGATACGCCAAGTACTCTTCGATATGCCAAGTTCGACCACGGATGCGTGTACCACTACGACCGACGACCACCGAACCGAAACGATAAGTACCTCGGCGAACGTGTACAACTACCGCCGCCAAGACCTGTGTAACGGAACCGCTGTTCGACTACCTTCGTGTACCACTACTCCGGCGACGAGATGTACCACAACCATCGAACGAGAACGCTTACTTCCACTACCGCCGCTGGAACCACTACTTCCCTACGCCGAGAACGACTACTTCTCTACTTCCTCAGCGATCAACGCGAGAACGACTACTTCCTCTACTTCCTCGACGACCCGGAACGCCTACTTCTCTACGAACGCTTCCGTCTCCGATCGCCGCTTCAAGGTATAACCCGTGATTTACCGCCGTGATCGAATCATCCTTGCGATGCCCCTCTGCCATGCCACTGCTCCGGGAACCCGGAACCGGATCACCCCACCATCTTGCATGACTCGCTCACCACGCTTCCTTTGCATCGGTATCTCAATCGAGTTATCGAACCGGAATGTTGCCGCGGCATCATTTTATGGATTCGCTGTCGCGGCACCCCTTTCTTCCACCACGGTGACCTAATGCTTCATATCATGCTCATGATAACGCTTTCATAAGATTGCATAAACTTGCACTTGTCATCCGTGATCATGATAACAACATTTAAATGTTTAAAATTGTTGTTTGCTTTAATTTTGCTTATATGCCATGCTAAAATGATTTATTTCATAACTAAATAACCGTAGCTCCATTTTCGATAAATTATATATGTAAATGGGGTAGAATAATGCCTAGTTTAACATGGTCCACTTTATTTGCATGTTTAACAACTCTAAAATATGCTTTAGGTCAGATCTGTACTGAATCTATAAATTTGCATATGAGGATTTTTCCGAATTGTTGTTGTTGTTTCCGCCTCATTTAAACTTGCCTAGATAGGTAGTTTCATTATGCTTCACCTCTTGCCATGTTTAACAACATTTAATATTGTTGGGTAGCCTAACCGAGAGAGAACTAAATATTTGATGTGAGGTTCATCAATATGCAACTGCTGTATATTGAGCTCCACTTAATTTGTAGGATTGTTTGTGCATATTGCCATGCCATGCCTCTTTAAACCGGACATGCATCATACTTGATTGTGCATCATGCCATGTTTATGTGATGGTCGCTACTATGTTGTTTGTTTCTTTCCGGTTTGCTTCTCTCGTTAGCTTCGTTCCGCTCCGAGTTGTGAGGATTCGCTCGACTTCATCCGCTTGTCTTCTTCATGGACTCGTTTTCTTCCTTATGGGATTTCGTGCAAGATGACCATACCTCGAAATCACTTCTATCTTTGCTTGCTAGTTGCTCGCTTCTTTGCTATGCCCATGCTACGATGCCTACCACTTGCTATATCATGCCACCCATATTGCCATGTCAAGCCTCTAACCATCCTTTCCTAGCAAACCGTTGTTTGGCTATGTTACCGCTTGCTCAGCCCTCTTATAGCGTTGTTAGTTGCAGGTGAAGATGAAGTTTGTTCCTTGTTGAACATGGAGATGTTGTTCCTTGTTGGAACATGTTTACTTGTTGGGATATCACAATATATCTTATATTATTAATGCATCTATATACTTGGTAAAGGGTGGAAGGCTCGGCCTTATGCCCGGTGTTTTGTTCCACTCTTGCCGCCTCTAGTTTCCGCCATATCGGTGTTATGTTCCCGGATTTTTGCGCCCCTAACGCTGTCGGGTGATTTATGGGACCCCTTGACAGTTCGCTTTGAATAAGACTTTTCCAAAGAAGGCCCAACATTGGTTTTACCATTTGCCTCACCTATGCCCTTTTTCCCTTGGGTTTCGGAGCCCGAGGGTCATCTTTATTTTAGCCCCGGCCAGTTCTCCTTGAGTGCTGGTCCAAACCGAAGCGATGTCCGCGCCTCGGGCAATCAGGGTTTATGCCAACCCGACGCCTTGCTCATCCGGTGTGCCCGAGACCGAGATATGTGCAGCTCCTATCAGATTTGTCGGCACATCCGGCGGCTTTGCTGGTCTTGTTTTATTGCTGTGAAATGTCTTGTAGCCGGATTCCGAGACTGATCGGTCTTCCCGGGAGAAGGAATATCCTTCGCTGATCCGCGAGAGCTTATCATGGGTTGTTGGGACACCCTGCAGGGTTTTGATCTTTCAAAGCCGTGCTCGCTGTTATGTGGCAGATGGGAATTTGTTAATGTCCGTTGTAGAAAACCCAAGTGGATCTTAATTAAAATACACCAATCAAGGTGTAACTGTGATGGTCTCTTCTATGGAGTCCGGAAGTGAACACGGTGTTGGAGTTATGTTTGACGTAGTAGTTTCAGATCACTTCTTGATCATAGTTGTTCGACCGCGCTTTTGCCTTCTCTTCTCGCTTCTTTTATGTATGTTAGCCACCATATATGCTAGTCGCTGATGCAGCTCCACCTCACTATCCTGTCCTACCTTTAAGCTTAAATAGTCTTGATCTCGCTGGTGTGAGATTGCTGAGTCCCCGTGGCTCACAGATACTTCCAAAACCAGTTTGTGTGCCGATGAAACTGCAGGTGATGCACCCGAGCTCAAGGAGGAGCTCGATGAAGATCTTGTTCTTTGTGTTGTTTCGCTTCAGCTGATCAAGAGGGAGCTCAGCTTGGGACGATCCGGGATCTGTAGCATTTGGGGTAGTCTTTTTATTTTGGTTCCGTAGTCGGACCTTGATTGTATCTCGATGATGTATTGTTTTACCCATGTATTGTGTGAAGTGGCGATTGTAAGCCAACTATGTATCTCTTTCCTTATGTGTTACATGGTTGTGTGAAGATTACCTCACTTATACATTGCTTTCAATGCGGTTATGTTTCTAAGTCGTGCTTCTCGACACGGGAGATATAGCCGATCGAGGGCGCTTTCAAGTTGGTAATCGAGCCTTCCCGACTTAGGAGCCCCTACTTGATTGTTTGTCATGCTTGTTGAGTCTAGAACGGAAAATGTTTTGAGTCTTAGGATTATATATATCGGAGAGTAGATTTTTTTACTCCTCACCCTTCTCCGCCTCGTGAGGTATCCCGACGAGAGTTTTGACTTTTCTCTCTCAAATTTCACAAAAAATTTTTAGGATCACGCTGGTATCTTGGAATCGTTCGATGGTGTTGTGACGAGAACATTGTTCTTGGTGCCTCCCGACATTTAGGGTTGTGGCAGTGTCCCGGGAGTTGAGCTCGAGGTGTTGTCGCCACAATTTTATCGCTGCAGCTCGAATACCTGAGTTTTACCGACATCGAAATTTCTTTTGTACAGCTTGTTGGTGAGATAACCCCGATAGCCCAAAGATCGTATGAAAAGGGAGTATTGCCATGACTTGTATAACGGATGTTTTTCAAGGTCGAGGTACACGATTTCGAGGATTTCTTGTTATGTGTTGACGGATGGATACAAATGATCTAGGTATTGTTAGTTTGGGTGATATATTTTGTGTCCTCAGTATCCCCAACACCAGATTGCATAACCGAAAGTTTCGGAGTTTATAGGTGGGAATTCAAGTATCTCAGAGGATATCTTTCCAACACACACATGATAATGATATGGGATCTATCATATGTTTGTTCCGCTTATTCTCGCAAGCCAACTTTTTGTTTTTGTTTTGTTTTGTGGTATTCAAGTTGCTTCAATGCCAAGTGTTGATTCCATACCTTTCTAAATGGTGTTCTCATATTGCTATGTGAATACTAATCCTTCTTGATCACCGAGCTTGTCATGTTAATTCTTTTCCAACCGCGCGTGTTTCTTCAAGTGGATCCGATCATTCCAACATTCGCAAGATCAATTCTAAGCTTTTTCTCAACGGTGTTCGTTTCATCCGACCTAAGTTGCCTTTTGTTTTCCGCGCCTCCCACCCCTTTTTCTTCAAGGACTCAGATTTCTTAATCAAGTATCCATTTTATTGAGTGAAGTTTCTTCATTCATTTCCTTTAAATGTTTTATCCGTGATTTCTCATGAAGACGCTAAGGAAGTTTCAACCTTATCATTGTTCCATTCTAATTTTCTTTCCGTGGATTTAAGTCAAGTTTTCGTGTTGATCATATTTCCTTCCTCGCTTCAAATGCTTTCATGTCGATGCATCTCTTAATCATCCACTTCGTTATTCATTTGTTCCGAGTGTTGAAGATATCTCGTAAGATTCTAGTTTCCATTCTCAATTCACTCAAGTTCTTTTGAGGATGCTATCTCATTCAAGCCATTTAATTCTACCGTGCAATATCTATTTCAAGCAATTGTTCAACGGTGGTTCTTTTGAGGGCCCTAACCCATGTGTCTTTTCCCGTGATCTTACCCGACTCTTCTAATTTCCCGGAGCTATTCCCAAATTCATTGCAAAGTTTGACGAAGAATGAGTTATCATCACCATATGCCTTTCTCCAAGATCTTTCAAATTATTTTCATTGTTGGTTCAACCTTTCTAATTTTCATTCCGAGTGCTTCAATAATTCATGGTGATGTTCTCGTCATTATTCTCGAATTTTGAAGATTGAAGAAGAGTTTCTCTTAAATCTCGCTTTTCTCTTCAAGATTCATGGTTCTAGCTTCGTGCCATCCTCATAATTGTTTTGATTGTGAGAATTCTTTAACCCATCCGGAGTATTTCAGAGTCTTTTCAGTTTGATTCTTCGAGCCCATCATCTCGAATTATTCATTCCAGCTTTCAGCTCGCTTTTCCAAATCTCACCGTGCATCGTAGTAATATCCTCTAATCAGTTCATGATCTCTTCGCTCTAATGTATCTAAAGTTTGTCAAGCATCTTTATTCGTTTTACAATTCTTCCCGGTGATTTGTGCCTTTGCTACGTTCATTCTCAATTATTATGGTGGTTTGTTCAAGAGTTCTCTTCCTTCGTTATCATATAGACTCATTCGTTCTTTCCAATTCCCACCGGTGGTTCCATCAAGACCTTCCCAAGTTTGCGCCATACCTATCTTAATCCTTTCAATGAGAATAAGTAGTATGCCTAATCCATTGCTTGTCATCAATTTAATTGGTGAAGGATCAACATAATGTAATTCTTATTCTTGTTTCATCTAGTAAGTTCAATTCCTTGTTCCGCAGGATCGTCAAAATTCGTGATTTCATTTGTTCATCTTTCTTATCCGAAGTTCAAAGTTTTCTCGGTTATATCATTTTAAAGCTTCATCTTATCACTGCAAGGCTTCACCTTGTGTTGTCAACTTCTCTTTCTTTCTATCATCCTCTTATTTACCGGAGTTCTTCATGGAGGCTCTACATGTTGCTTCCTCAAGGATTCTTTTCATTCTTCAATTGTTCATCAAGATTTCTCTCGGAGTTATGATCCGTCAAGCCATACTTCAAAATAAGCATGGTGTTCAACACATGTTTTGTTTTGAGGCGTTCAAGCTTTCTTCATCCTGCATTCCGAAGTGCAATTCTCTCTATCTTATCTTTTGAGGTGGTGTTATGTCATTCTCGACAATTTGAGTTCGTGTTTCATGATTCACATGTTGTCAAGAATGAGGTATTTTAAATCCATCAATCTCTCCATTGGAGTTGTCTTGGGCTATATTTCACCTAAAGCTTTCCCTAAGGATTGTTGCTATTTATGGTGCTTATTAATGACCCAAGTTCTTCATTTGTCCTCCCGGTAATATAAGTTTCTCGTCTCCTTGTTGATATCAATCAAGTCGCTTGTTTCCGCAGGCGTAAGCTCACCTCATAATTTGAGATGTTTTCATAAGCCCACTACAAGTTTATCCTTATCGTTGTTGTTTTTCAAACAACTCCGCTCAATTCTTCGCTTGTAAGAATGCTTTCCAAGCTCTTTTGTGGCAGAAGTTGACATTTTTCTTCTTCATTCTGTTATCCCAAAGATCTATCTTCTATTCTTTCGTTCAAGGCATGCCAGATGTTGCTCTTCACCCATCATCTTGTTTTGTCCAGACCATGTTCTTTTTCTTGCTTATCGATTTAACCGGAGTGTTGTGTCTTCTCTTCAAGTTCTTTTCTTCTTATCAAGTTTTCCTTCTTCTTTTAGTCGGAGTGCTGCCCAAATTATATCATTCTTATTCCTTCTCGATCTAGTTTTAACCGGAGTGGTTTCAATATCTATCTTATCATTAAACCTCTTGGTTCTCGTCGTATCCCTTGTTCCTCTTTTCTAACAGAGTGTTTTCAACTTTCTTCATATTCGTTATTTTCTTTCTTTCATTTTGTTCAACCTCTCAAGGTTCATTGGTTTCACTCGTTTGTCGCAGAAGCAACTTTGTTTTACCTCTTCCTCTTCCGTTTTTTCTCCGGTGCCATCCTAGATCTCGGGACGAGATCCTCTCGTAGTGGTGGAGTGTTGTGACGCCCCAAGACCGGAGCTTCAGTTGCCTTCCAGGGTTTCCGAGTTTTGTCGTGTGGTTTGTTTTGTTTTTTTTGCATTGCATCATGTCATCTCTTGCATTGCATCATGTCATCATGCCATCATGCCATTCATTTTTGAAACTCTTCTAAATAAATTGCATGGATTTCTCGATCCATTTAAATCGAGGGAATTCACATGGTGTTTTCTCTTTATAACATATCCTCCCGATATTAGGGAGCTATATTAAAAATAATTCCATTTATTTGGAATTAACCATAACCCACTTGCATAATAAATCCCATGCCCTTTCTACTTCAAGTTTGGTCTCCTCACCTTGCCATTATTATTTTCATCATTTTCCGGAGTTCCACCAAAAATCCTTGGATCATTTTTGTTAAATTCCTCACATTTTTGTGAGTCCGGGAAAATTATCCCCATGTCCAAATTCTTTCCCTAACCCTCTCGCTCTTTTGTCTCTTTTATTTATTTTTTCTCGCTATATATATATTAGAGAGAGAGATCCCAAGGCCCAGCTGCCCCTCGCCATTTCCTCCCTCCAGTCGACTCTAACCCACAAGAGCCCAAGGCCTAGGCCCAGCCAAGCCCCTCCCCTGGCCTTGCTTCTCCACCGGGCCGCCCATCTGCAGCCTCTAAGGCCCAAGGCCCAAGCCGCCCCTTCCTAACCCTAGGCGCCAGCCCAGCCTCCCTCGATCCCTCCTCGCCGATCCCTCCTCTAGCGCCTGGCTGCCTCCTTCCCGATCCCTCAAGACCAAGATCTCTCCCTCTCGCCGCCTCGATCCCATCTCCTCGCCCTCCTCTCGCAGTCGCCTCCCAACCCCCGCCGATCTCGCCGCCTCTCCCTTTCCCCTCGTCCGCCTCTCTCCTTTTCCCCGCCATTCTCAACCTCCCTGCCGCCATCCTTCCTGCCGACCTCAAGGCCTCACTCACTTCCTCAGAGACTATGTCGCCTCAAGGCCATGGTCAGGCTCGAGCCGCCTGCTGTCGCCTCGCCTCTGTGTCTCCTCCTGCTGCCCCGCCGGTGATGGTGACCTGCCAAGGCCAGCTCCGCTCTCGACCACCGACCGTCCTGGCCGGGCGCCACTCTCCGCCAAGGCCCAGCATTCTTCCTTGGCTATGCTCGCGTCTGGCTGTTGCTTCCTGGCTGCCCCGCTTTGCGCCTCGCCGAGGCCACCTGGTTCATCCACCATCGCCTCCTTGCTGGCATCCCGAGCCCCTTGTGTGTTTGGTGTTGGACCGTCGAGGCTGGCTAGTTTGACCGCCGAGACCGCCAAGTTCCCGATGGATGCGCTGGTACCCGGCGAGACCTGTTTTTCGCCAAGTTCGCTTTACACGATTATGACTCGAGTTGGACCGCAAGCGCCAAGTACCCCACCGCAAGATCACACGGACGCCGAACGACTACACGTGGATGCGATAAGTACCACGACTACCCTCGAGGTCATTCGCTTCCGCCAAGATCGACCACGGGATACGCCAAGTACTCTTCGATATGCCAAGTTCGACCACGGATGCGTGTACCACTACGACCGACGACCACCGAACCGAAACGATAAGTACCCGATGAAACGCGTACAACTACCGCCAAGACCTGTAACGGAACCGCTGTTCGACTACCTTCGTGTACCACTATCTGGCGACGAGATGTACCACAACCATCGAACGAGAACGCCACTTCCACTACCGTCGCGTGAACCACTACTTCCCCACGCCCGAGAACGACTACTTCTCTACTTCCTCAGCGATCAACGCGAGAACGACTACTTCTCTACTTCCTCGACGACCTCGCGTGAACGCCTACTTCTCTACGAACGCTTCCGTTCCGACGCCGCTTCAAGGTATAACCCGTGATTTACCGCCGTGATCGAATCATCCTTGCGATGCCCTCTGCTTGCCATGCCACTGCTCTGCGGGAACCCGAACCGGATCACCCCACCATCTTGCATGACTCGCTCACACGCTTCCTTTGCATCGGTATCTCAATCGAGTTATCGAACCGAATGTTGCCGTGGCATCATTTTCGGATTCGCTGTCGCGGCACCCCTTTCTTCCACCACGGTGACCTAATGCTTCATATCATGCTCATGATAACGTTTTCATAAGATTGCATAAACTTGCACTTGTCATCCGTGATCATGATAACAACATTTAAATGTTTAAAATTGTTGTTTGCTTTAATTTTGCTTATATGCCATGCTAAAATGATTTATTTCATAACTAAATAACCGTAGCTCCATTTTCGATAAATTATATATGTAAATGGGGTAGAATAATGCCTAGTTTAACATGGTCCACTTTATTTGCATGTTTAACAACTCTAAAATATGCTTTAGGTCAGATCTGTACCGAATCTATAAATTTGCATATGAGGATTTTTCCGAATTGTTGTTGTTGTTTCCGCCTCATTTAAACTTGCCTAGATAGGTAGTTTCATTATGCTTCACCTCTTGCCATGTTTAACAACATTTAATATTGTTGGGTAGCCTAACCGAGAGAGAACTAAATATTTGAATGTGAGGTTCATCAATATGCAACTCGCTGCATATTGAGCTCCACTTAATTTGTAGGATTGTTTGTGCATATTGCCATGCCATGCCTCTTTAAACCGGACATGCATCATACTTGATTGTGCATCATGCCATGTTTATGTGATGGTCGCTTACTATGTTGTTTGTTTCTTTCCGTTTGCTTCTCTCGTTAGCTTCGGTTCCGCTCGAGTTGTGAGGATTCGCTCGACTTCATCCGCTTGTCTTCTTCATGGACTCGTTTTCTTCCTTATGGATTTCAGGCAAGATGACCATACCTCAAATCACTTCTATCTTTGCTTGCTAGTTGCTCGCTTCTTTGCTATGCCCATGCTGCGATGCCTACCACTTGCTATATCATGCCACCCATATTGCCATGTCAAGCCTCTAACCATCCTTTCCTAGCAAACCGTTGTTTGGCTATGTTACCGCTTTGCTCAGCCCTCTTATAGCGTTGTTAGTTGCAGGTGAAGATGAAGTTTGTTCCTTGTTGAACATGGAGATGTTGTTCCTTGTTGGAACATGTTTACTTGTTGGGATATCACAATATATCTTATATTATTAATGCATCTATATACTTGGTAAAGGGTGGAAGGCTCGCCTTATGCCTGGTGTTTTGTTCCACTCTTGCCGCCTCTAGTTTCCGCCATATCGGTGTTATGTTCCCGGATTTTTGCGCCCCTAACGCGGTCGGGTGATTTATGGGACCCCTTGACAGTTCGCTTTGAATAAGACTTTTCCAAAGAAGGCCCAACATTGGTTTTACCATTTGCCTCACCTATGCCCTTTTTCCCTTGGGTTTCGGAGCCCGAGGGTCATCTTTATTTTAGCCCCGGCCAGTTCTCCTTGAGTGCTGGTCCAAACCGAAGCGATGTCCGCGCCTCGGGCAATCAGGGTTTATGCCAACCCGACGCCTTGCTCATCCGGTGTGCCTCGAGACCGAGATATGTGCAGCTCCTATCAGATTTGTCGGCACATCCGGCGGCTTTGCTGGTCTTGTTTTATTGCTGTGAATGTCTTGTAGCCGGATTCCAGACTGATCGGTCTTCCCGGGAGAAGGAATATCCTTCGTTGATCGCGAGAGCTTATCATGGGCTGTTGGGACACCCCGCAGGGTTTTGATCTTCAAAGCCGTGCCCATGTTATGTGGCAGATGGGAATTTGTTAATGTCCGTTGTAGAAAACCCGGTGGATCTTAATTAAAATACACCAATCAAGGTGTAACTGATGGTCTCTTCTCATGGAGTCCGGGAAGTGAACACGGTGTTGGGGTTATGTTTGACGTAGTAGTTTCAGGATCACTTCTTGATCATAGTTGTTCGACCGTGCTTTTGCCTTCTTCTCGCTTCTTTATGTATGTTAGCCACCATATATGCTAGTCGCTGATGCAGCTCCACCTCACTATCCTGTCCTACCTTTAAGCTTAAATAGTCTTGATCTCGCGGGTGTGAGATTGCTGAGTCCCCGTGGCTCATGATACTTCCAAAACCAGTTTGCAGGTGCCGATGAAACTGCAGTGATGCACCCGAGCTCAAGGAGGAGCTCGATGAAGATCTTGTTCTTTGTGTTGTTTCGCTTCAAATGATCAAGAGTGGAGCCTCAGCTGGGACGATCCGGGATCTGTGTAGCATTTGGGGTAGTCTTTTTATTTTGGTTCCGTAGTCGGACCTTGATTGTATCTCAGATGATGTATTGTTTTACCCATGTATTGTGTGAAGTGGCTATTGTAAGCCAACTATGTATCTCTTTCCTTATGTGTTACATGGGTTGTGTGAAGATTACCTCACTTGCGACATTGCTTTCAATGCGGTTATGCTCTCTAAGTCGTGCTTCACACGGGAGATATAGCCGATCGAGGGCGCTTTCAAAGGTATGCGAGAAGCACCGCCACAACGCATAAGACCTCTGTGGCTTTCGAACTCCTGCTCATCGGTCTCGCCATCATCCATATCTTCATCGCTGCCATCTTCATCCTTGTCGCGCTGCTGGGAGGTTCGTCTCCTTGCCGCCGCTTGGCTTTGCTGCGCGGCCCTCCTCGTCGGGCGCTTTTGCCGGATCCTCCAAAGACCTTCCTGGCCTTTCTCCTTGTCGCCGTCAGATTCAGCCTTTTGTTGCTCGGCTGCTGCTCGACCTTCTTGCAGCTCTGGAGGTCATGGCCCTTGGTGCGTGGATCTTGCAATATCGCTTGTTGGTGCCGGCCCTGTTGTCGGCGCATCGCCACAAACCGATAGTTGGTGCCGTGGATAATCTCCTTGCCGGAGCTACCAGCTTTGGCTTTTCTTGGCGCCACCACCTTCTGCCGGACTGCTCAATGACTAGCACATCTTTGCCTTTCTTCTTCCCGTTGTTCCGCCGCCGTTTTTCTTTTTGCCGGGCAGTCTCCTCACTATCGATCCTCCTGCTCCTGTGTTCTCTCCGGGAGTTTCTCCTTCCTCAAAGACGCGCACACTTGTCGCCAGGCATATAGCTCATCGACGCTCTCGATCTTGCACATGGCCATCTCTCTCGCGATCTCATGTTTCAAGACGCTCGATGGAACGCGCTTAATTACCGCAGCAGGGTGGTCGCTTAGATGTTGTGCAGACGCTAAATCTCTGAATGTACTTGTGCAGGGCTCTCCTTCCTTCTCGGGCGAAAGCAGATGAAGGTCGCTTCTTGGCTATGAGGCTTGTGGTCACCAGAAGGCGCCGACAAACTGATGGCATAGATCTGCCAAGGAGGATATGGAGTTGTCCGCAAGTGCATGAGCCAGATCCGACATTGGGCTTGAGTACCGGGGAAGTAGTTGGCTAGATCTTGTCGCCCCGCTTCGCAGCTTGCACCGCAATGGTGTAGATGCCGAGGAACTCCGACGATGCGATTTGCCGCCGCATTTCTCTCGCACGTCTGCTTGAAAGTTCGTGGGGCCACCGACTTGCCATTAACTCGCGAGTGAACGCAGGGCAACCTACCACAGACGGTAAGTCGCCTCGTTCCCCGGTGCATGCATGTCGACAGAGGCCCAGCGGCGCTGGTCCGATTGACGCCGCTTTCTTCGCGCCGATGCGAGTTCGAGCGCCTTCTTGCTGCCGCTCGTGAAGAACTTGGCGCTGATCGCGACGAGCTCGTGGATCCGGCGATGCGTGGAGTCACTGCCGAGGTGGATCCGACGAGTCGGCGATCTTGGCCTTCGGGTGGAGAGTGCATGGTGGTTGCACCCCCACCGGTTTGCCGCCACCGCTCGCGTTTGGCAGTCCCGCCAAGGCAAAGTGATGTACTCGCTGTCGCTGGAGTGTCGCCATGGCAAAGCCGATGAGACTTGAATGGTGGCCTCCATTCATCGACCTTTGTCTCGCCGCTGAGGGTAATCCAGAGCAGCTGAGCTCTCGCCAAAGCTTCGCTGGAGTGGTGGGTGGCAGTATGAACGGCGCGAGGAGCGGATATGCTCGAACTTCAAACTATGTTAGAAGGAGAAGTATCCCGCCCAGCGATCGTGCCTCGCCTTCGCCAGCCTGCTGCGCATGCTGGTCTTGAGCATCTCGAGATCCACCAGCTCGATCTTGGCCCAACCAACGTATGGCACCGCGAGTACCATGACGCTGCCGGTCCCGCTGCCCCCGAGATGGGCACGTGCATGTACGGACGCCGAGGTCTCGCGCAGCCTTGTCCTTGGACTTGGCAGCACCATGGGGTCCCTCGTCGACGCCTGCTTCTTCGGCGGCGCCTCACCCCACCACTGCTTGCTCCGGTGGTGGGGGTTCGACGTGGACGGAGTAGCTGCCACCAAGCCTTCTTCTTCGGTGGCATGTCGATGAAGAAGATGAAGACCTAGCTCATGTGAATGCCGGATCAGGTTTACACAATCTCGACGCTTCTACCGGGGCGCTACCAAAGATGTCGGGAAGCTGATCCACGAACACCTATGGATCAGGGACCAAGCCCTTTCGTTCGGGGGGGGCGGAGATCGCACGAAGAGCAGATCGAGGCGAAACACATGAGCAGTTTACCCAGCTTCGGAGCTCTCCGGAGAGATAACACTCCTACTGCTGCATGTCTGAGTGTATTGAGTTCTTGCTTGGGAGCGCTGGTGTTACAAGACACACCCGCTGCTAATCTAGACCTAGCGTGAGTGTTTTCTGTTTCGAACCCCCCACGCTATGCATGGGCCTCCTTTTATATGCTCAAGGGGTCTCCCACAGTGGCAACGTAGACAAGGGTAAAATGGAAAATGAGATGCGGTTGGTACAAATACTTGTACAGTGTATCATACCTAACCCTCGACGGCAGGGGACAAAGGCATTAAATGCCCGCTCACGCCACCCAAACAAAGGCAAACAGGGACCGTCAGGGCGCCACCGCTGCCACGATGGCAATCTTGTCATTGTTGCCGCCACCGCTTCGCTATGGTCAGACAGCTTTTGCCACGCTGGCTTGAAAGGTCCCAGAGCGACATCGTTAGTGGATGTGCCGAGCGCAGTACAGTGGTAGTCTGTCGCGCAAGCGCCTTTGTCGCTGTTGTTGCTTTGCTGCTCGAAGCTTGTCGCTGCTGGCCTTGCCGGACGCTGCATGCGCCGCGGCAAGTTCCTTGAGATGCCTTGTTACCTTCCCGGCAAGCCCTCTTGCCGGGCCTTGTCTCCTTGGCTTAAATACTTTGTTCTTGAATGGCTCCAAAGGAACCACTTGAGGGCCTTCCGGCAAGCTCCTCTTGCCGGGCCTTGGCGGTCACCCGCAAGCCTTGTGTTGGTGTCAGAATCGCCAGGCACAAGTTCGGGATACTAGGGTACCCCTACTCTAGTACAATCGACACCACCAAGTTGGTGAAACCACTTACGCTTGTAAGAGGAATTGTAGACTTCACAAATAAATTTGTCTTTCACCTGATCAATGTTGGCCAAGAGAAGCATCCATGTTAGTAGGAAGACCAGCTTGTTTTTCTAGATCTTTGCTTTTGGAGCTACATATTTGTATATGATCCGTGAATCATTGAGATGCATTAACATGTTGATCTTATGTATGGGAATCGCATTAGTTAGTTTTAGTTATGCACGCAAGATCCAAAGTGGCTGATCTTTGCTTTTGAGCTACATATTTGTATATGATCTGTATCTTTGAGATGCATTAATGCTACTTATTTCTGTTCGCCGTTGTTTACAAGTTACCGACGATCACTAGCTAGCCTACAAATGCGCCTCCTCGGCAGTTTTATTTATGATGTAAGATGCAAAGTGGCAGTTTTTGAATAAAATGCCTACCTCAAGAAACCGACAAGCTACACTATCGATCCTACACGGATAAAATGCCTACTCAAGAAACCGACAAGTTACACTATCGATCCTACACGGATAAACAGCGGATCACGCATCGCATTTCCTCCTTTCCGATTTGCGTGGCTCAATTCAAGAAATGACCTACTCGATCCTACACTAATAAATAGCGGATCACGACGCATTAGTACCTCCTTTCCGGTTTGCAGGGCTTAATTCAAACCTCTCACCAACCAAGGTACTCCTCCGTCCGGTTTATTAGTCCCGTGAGCAAAGCAGCAAGACCAAGGCATGGCAATAATTAACGGCATGCAGAAGTTTAAGCCTAATTAATTCCAGTGATTTATGGCTGCATGCGTGTTCTCGCTGCGATCGCTGCATGTCGCTTCGCTGCACTACCTGCGAAGCGATTCTGAGTGCTCGCATGCAGCCGGACGTAATTAAGGCAGCTAACTGATGCGAAAAAAGATACGCTTTAATTGTTGCGAGCTTTTTAAATCCGTGGAATCATTATTGACAATGAGGGAGATGATTCGAGTGCACTCATTTGACCGCCATGTCGGTGTGCGACCCAGACGGGACAGGATGACACAGTCATAATTTTAGTTTCCCTAGTTTTCCACAGCAAGCTGGCGCACTAAACCATTATGCATTGAATTCTGATGACCGTCGCGCTACCTTCCCCCTATAAGTACTGTTTCGCGGCCTTCTTCGGTGCCACCGTGACCCAACTCGCCATATCCTCATAAGCCCCCACCGCCCGACGCCGCCGCCACGCCCGCCATGCCCCGCCTTCTTCCGCTGGTAGGCGGCGCCGAGGCGGTCACCACCAAACTAGTGTTCGGTTTTTCATCGTAAGGCGCATTTGAGGAGGAGGTATTCTATTTGTCTTTAGATGGCAATGCGCAGATCGAGGAGTTGTTGAGCGCTTCGCATGGCGGAGGAGCAGGAGTTGTTGAACGCCATCACCGGGCGGAGGAGCATCATATCGCTGATTTGCGCCGCCAGGGACATGGAGCAGCAGCAGACCGACGCCTGAGTCACGAAAGCAGAGCGCCTCGCAATAGGCCGACCACGAGAGGCCGGGCGCCCGCAATAGCCCCGAGGCTTGTCGGCACGCACGCTGTCACGACGCTGATTTTTACTACCAGCTCGCAAGTGGGTTTCCCGCCAAGCCAAGTCGTGGACCACGCCGCATGGAAGGGCCAACGCCACAGCAACGCGCCTCTATCGCACTCTCCGCAAGTCCGGAGGCGAGGCGCAGGACGCCGGTGCCGGGCGCTAGCGGTACCACGATGGCGGCCGCATCGCCTAGTTAGCTAAGAGGAAGTTAGTACTTGTACGCTACTAGAGTATTAGTGGGAGTAGATAGTTAACTTGGCTATGATGGTTGTCAACGGAAGTTCAAGACTTATATGTGGATCAGACTGCATTTTGCTCGAATGTTGAACTTTCCGTTTGAACGTATGGAATGGGCTATTTTTTTAATGGGTTGTATTTGTCCTCCACGGGTTTAGAGGCTGACTTGTGGGCCTAGCAAGTTGACGCGTACACAATCAGGAGATGATTGTATGTGGAGAGGATGACAGCAGGGCAGGGACCCGCTAAGGTCATGGCAGTACGCAAGCAAGTGCCTCCTTATTTCAAGCCAATAAAAAATGGCTCCTCCTAGTGGATTTCTGACATTTGGGTCCCATGCCATTATCAACATAGTCAATAAACGAGAGAATTGCACAACGAGCGGCTGACACCAGGGACCCAGCAGCTCGCCTAGTTATTTTTGTTTTGGGTTAATTTGATAAATGCCTCCGAGAAATGCCACTGCAATTTCCAAACTTTTAAAAATGCCATTCCATGCCATTTCTACTGGCATTTTCCGAAGTCCGGAGTGGCGTTTAAAGTTTGCAAACTGCAGTATGCTTTTCAAAGTTTGCAAAATTTGCAGTGGCATTTTTCAAAGTTTGGAAATTGCAAGTGGCATTTTTATGAATCGCCATAATTGGAGTGGCATTTATCTAATTTGTTTTTGAGACGAGGGTGTCAACTGGCTATGCGGGATACTCGCCTGTCTAGACATCCTTTTCTTTTATGTTTACCATGCACCAGCCCAAGAGTTTTTTTTCTTTCTAAAATGGCTAGCCCAGTTTTTTGTGATTTGTCAAGTAAGTCGCTTTATCAGCCTGTAATGCAAATCTTTCAAGATGAGGAGAGCTTCATTTGGCTGGCCGAGAAAATGGCCTATCAAGAATGAGAAATGGGTTGTACATTTTAAAACACATCAAACCGCAATTAGTTTCAAATATCTTTTTTTCATTTCGAGATTTTAAATTATGCTGATTTTATGTGTGGACAATTTATCGGATTTTATATGGATATACATTTATTTTTAAAATCAGTCTGAATGTGACTCAAAATATCAGGATTAAAAACAGTTCAGACCGCACCGACATATGCAAAATTTCGTATAATTTTTAACCGTACTACAATATGGGCTGTAATGCTAACAAAAAGAATATGGGCTCCAAAAACCCGTAAGAATTAGCAAATGGCTGTAAACTATTTGAAATAATGGCGTATGGGTTGTATGCTGGTTTCCACAGATTTAAGGCTTTCCACAAATGGTTTATATATTGTTGGATGTCCATCCAACGGCCGCCGTGTTTCTTCAATCTCTTCTCTTCCTGCTCCAATTGCCAAACAAGCGCCAAGGACTGCTCTGCTTCCTTCCTCCTCAAGGCCGGGTCAGTTGCCACAAGAGGCCTCACCGCCCCAATCATTCCCATCGCTGGCCTAGATATCCTCTACTCACCCACAGTCCCCACACCGCTGTTATTCTCCGCCGACGGCAGACAAAACCAAGAACCCTTGTATTACAGATTCTCCGCTGGGAAACAACCGCCGAAGTCTTCCCTGCCTCCGTGTCGCTCCCGCCCTAGGCCTCGCCATTGTCCACCACCCCGTGCTCTCGGCGTGCGTGGTCAACATGGTCAACGAATCGACATGCATCCGGCGGATCAGATGTGGAGAGGCCGACACTGGGTCCACGGCCGCACGCAAGGAAATGCCTCCTTATTAGCGCAAAATAATGATTCCTCCACCTGACATCTGGGACCCACAGAAAGGGCCTTTGTATTTCGCGAAAAAAAACGTTACCGCCGCTGACAACTCGGACCAACCAGCTATATCTTCGCACGCAAGGAAGTGCCTCCTTATTACGCCCAAAAAAAGAATACTCCCCCTGCTAGCTGGGATCCAGTATAGTGGGCCTACTAAGTTGACGGGGATGAAGGGCTTTGTCAACTTAGTCAATATGTACGAATCTAGCTCGACCGACCGCACGATGTCCATCCAACGGTCAGAGTGCTTCTTGAACCTCCGTCTTCTTGCTCCACCCACCAGCAGCGCCCGTCGTGCCGCTTCCCGCCTCTAGTGGCTCTGCCATGAGGCCTCACCGCCCCCATACTACTCCCACCGCTGGCCAGGCCATCCCTCCACTCCACTCACCCACACCCCCGTTATTCTCAAGGGCGACGGCAAATAAGCAGTCAACCAAGAACCTCGCATTCTCTCCGCAGGCATCCACCGCCGGCCTTTTCCCTGCCTCAGCCGCCCCTTCCTAGGCTCGCCGCCCACCCACCGCTGTGGTGCTTCTTGCGCAAGCGTGGTCAATGTGGTTAACGATCAATTCCATCGGAAGAATACTATACGGAGAGGCTCGACAGCCGGGTCCACGGCAGCCGCAAGGAAGTGCCTCCTTATTGCGCGGAAAATAATTATTCCACCACCTGATAGCAGGGACCCACCGGACGGGCCACCAGTATTTCGCGAAAAAACGTCTTCCCCGATCATTGACTCCACCCGACGGGCCACCGATTTTGTGAAAAAACGCCTCCCGTCTGTCAACTCGACCCACCGAAGTGCCTCCTTATTACGCACAAAAAATGAATACCCCTCGCTAGCTGGGACCCACCTTGGTGGGAGGCTGACTTAGGGCCTACTAAGTTGACGGGATGGAGGGCTTTGTCAACTTAGTCAAATATAAACGATTCTAGCTCCAAAGGATCGTGACGATGTCCATCCAACGCACCGTAGTGCTTCTTCAACCTCTCGTCTTCTTGCTCCAATTACCAAAGCAAAGACCGGTCGTGGCCGCATGCTCCGCCTCAAATGGCTGGATGTGCCGCCGAGGCCTCACCGCCCCTACTATTCCCACCGCTGGCCAGCCCTCGAGCGACGGCAGCCTCACACCGCAGCCGAACCAAGGAACCTCATACTCTCTCCGCACGAAGCTTCCATCGCCACAGATTCTGCCCCTGTCCGCCCCTTCCTAGGGTTCTCTCCGCCGCCCACCGCCTGGTGCTCTTCGGCGCGGGTCAACGTGGTCAAGGAACGATTTCCATCGGACGTGGATCAGACGCGGAGAGGTCGATACCGTCCACGGCCGCAGCAAGGAAGTGCCTCCTTATTACGCTGAAAATAATTATTCCTCCACCGCAGCGGGACCCACCGGACGGGCCACCGATTTCGTGAAAAAACGCTTCTTGACCGCTGGGACCCACTAGTTACACCTTCGCACGCAAGGAAGTGCGTCCAAAAAGGAACGATTCGCTTCTAACCGGCTGGACTCACTACTACATCTTCGCACGCAAGGAAGTGCGTCCGGCAAAAATGATTCGCCGACCGCTAGGGACCCACCACCTACATCTTCGCTGCAAGGAAGTGCTCGACGCCGACCCACCGGTCAAGCGCACGAAGCGCTGTCATTCTGGTCGCGAACGGTACGCATATACCGGTCGGCGTAGAGGCGCCGCACGTGTCATAGTAGAGGCGCCGACTTGTCGAGTAGAGGCGCCAGACGTAGCATGTACACGCACGCATAGCCGCCGTGGTGCAAGAAAGAAAATACGCCATGTGTGTATCGACGCCAGCTCGCTCGTACACGGCTGGGTCCGAACGGAGAAAGAGCGTCGTCGTCATGTTCATGGGGAGGCAATGGAATGCGTCGTGTTCATCGGGAGGCAACGGAACGCGTGGGAGCCAACCTGCTGGGTCGGAACGGAATGCGTGGACGTGTTCATCGGGAGGGCTTGGACGGAACAGGCGATGGAAACGAGGCCTGGCATACTGCAGAATGGAGGAAACGAACCTCCTACGTTCGGAACGGGGTCCTGTAGATCGGGAGTGGTATGGCGTACCGCAAAACGGAGGAAAAGAACCTCCTACGGTCGAAACGGGGGTCCTGTTGATCGGGAGGTGTGGCGCATCGCAAACGGAGGAAACGGACCTCCCACGGTCAAACGGGGTCCCGTTGATCGGGAGGTGTGGCGATCGCAAAACGGATTTAAACGGACCTCCTATGGTCGTAAACAGGGTCCCGTTCATCGGGAGGGGTGGCGCATCGCAAAACGGGACTCCACGGATACTGTTCATCTCCACCGTCCGACCTCCTCCAGCCTCCACTGCCACCGCCGACCTCCTCCAGCCTCCACGGGCTCCTCGCTCATCCAGCCTCCATCGCGCTACTCCACCGGCCATCGCTCAATCACCCTCCACCGCTCACTGCTCATCCAGCCCTCCACACCACGGGTCCCGCTCAACCACCCTCCACGAGCACCCCTCCACCGCTTCACTGCTCATCCAGCCTCCACATCACGGGTTCCCTGCTCAACCACCCGCCCACGGGCACCCTCCACCGCTTACCGCTCATCCAGCCTCCACCACACCACGGGTCCTCGTTCATCCAGAGGCAAACGCCACCGCCAATCGCTCATCCAACCCCCCGCAACGCCACCGCTCATCCCGTAGGCAGATCGATCGGCTTCGCTAGCAGCAGGTTAAGGAATTGCTCGATCAGTTCACTTAACAGCCATCGATCGATCGCCGGTTCAAGAACGCCAGAGCCTGCAAAGGCAATCGCCGGGTTCGTTAGAGCCCAAAGCCTCGCCGGTTCGCGAGCCAACGCCACACACACGCGAGTACGCACGAGAGAACGCACATCGCCGCCCCCGACCTCCCACCGTGAACCGCAACTCCCAAATTTTCCTCCCTTGCTTCTACCACGGTTTTTTCTGTGATGGACGGCCCAAAGAATGTCATGCAAATGTGTCTCCTGCCCGCCCAGACTTAAAAGCCCATTTTCGGCTATGATTTTTGTCATAGAAGTAGGAGCCCACCACATCTATGATGATACCGGTTTTGTCACAATTATCGCTATAGAAGTGTCATATGTATGACATAATTTTTTTGTTCGCCCAAAATGTCATGGATGTGTTTTTTGTAGTGCTCAGACGGGCGCGAAAGGGAGGAAGAAGGTGTTGACCCCGACCAGGCGGGCCCCCTCCTTTCCCGACCCCACCTGGCAGCCACTCTGGCCTGGCCCCGCCTCTGCGTGTGTTGACCCGGATGACCAACATGGA